>PVIH01006679.1:85305-108657 GCA_004025045.1 Sigmodon hispidus
GAGGGGATGGGGAGTTGCAGAGAAGAAAAATGATCAGATGTGGTGGGAGGGGGAAGAGACCTTCAATAAGGATATACAGGGATGGAAAAAAAAAATTCAGAGGGAAAGCTGAACACAAAGAAAATATATGTGTAGTAATCTTATTTGCATTTCCACCCTTGATAAGCCATGCTTATGATTATTATCCTCTGTATAGTTACTGTTAACTCTTCGACATTTTTTTTTTAAAAAAAATTCTTTTTACTGTTTTTTTTGATAAATACAAAATAAAGAAGAAAAAAATAAAAAAATAAAGGTTTTGATATTTTATGAAACCACAAAAAAAAAAATGTCGTAGATGTTCTAAAATAGATCAGAAATGAAAACTTAGAGCACAAGCAGAAATACAAACAGCTGCATACAGAGAAAGAACTGCAGAGAAAGAACTGCTTGTATTTGGTTTCAGTAGTGTCTATCACCAGACAGATTTGTCAAAATTTTACACAGCACAGGTTTGTATTATTACACAGCACAGATAGAATAAGTTAATAAAAGTAAGCATGCTGACAGTACCAGCATTAAAGTACTTTCCTCATTATGAAGAAATACGTATGTGCTTATAATGCAACTTGAAACAGACAAACTAGGTCCTGTGAGGCCATAATTATCTGTAAGCCAGAACTAGCAAGACATTTTATTGTATTTATTTTTATTTACTTGGGTTTTCTTCTTTCTGGGGGGTTTTTCTTGTTTTTGTTATGAGCCAGTCTCAAGCAGTTCAGGCTAGTAACTGGCTATGTCAACAAGAATGATCTTGAAGTTAAGATTCTCCTGCCTCCACCTCCCTAGTGTTGGGATTACAGGCCTGTGCCACCATACCCAGTTTATGTGGTGTTAGGGTTCAAAACCAGATGCTAGGCAAGCATTACCAACTGAGTTATATGCACCTCTCATTACATATTTGATGTGGGATGTCTTTCTGTATGCTATGAATATGACTTATTACCACTGGTTAATAAAGAAACTGTTCTGGTCAACGGCAAAGCAGCTTAGAGGCAGGTGGGGCAGGTGGGAAATCCAAGCAGAGAGAAAGAAGCTGCTGTCCAGAAAGCAAGATATAATGGAACATAGGCAAACATGTAATGGAACACGGAACAAATAGCAACACATAGATTAATAAAAATGGGTTAAGTTATAAGAATTAGTTGGTAATGAGCCTGAGCCATAGACCAGCCAAACAGTTTGTAATTAATATAAGCCTCTGAGTAATTATTATATAAGTGGCTGTGGGACCTTGGATGGGAGAGATTTGTCTGAACTGCAGACCCAGATGGGTCAGAAAACTTCCATTGACACATATTTTTTTACCCAATGACATTGCAATAGCATATGAAATGTTATCTTATTAATTCATCACAGGGGAAAAATAATAGGAAGTGTTATTATAGGTATTATGCTACTTTAACAAATACTCTTAAATACTCTTATCTGTATCGTGTTGCTCTAAGCATTTATATGTAAAACATTACATAATTAACATATTAACTAAAGTTATATAATTATTAACATCCTCATTTCACAGAAGATGTAGGCAGATGTAACTCAACTAGCTCTCATTCCACTCTGGGGACTTTCTTACAGCAAGTCTTTACTGTTACCTAACCCAGACAGAAACAGGGCTGGCTGTGTCAGCAGCCTTTCCTAACTCCCTTCACTTTCAAAACCATTTATCTGTAAGAATATAATATATGTAACACAATATGGTATGTGTGCAATAATGTATAAACACAGTAATGTACAACTAGAACAGCACCAAAGTGTAAACTGCACTACTTGCTCTCTAACATCTAACAAACACTGCTAAAGGCACAGAGGCACTGCCAGATGCTACCAAAAATACAGACAATAAAAGCAGAGCAATTTAGCACAAAGTCATAAGATCTAGTGCAGAGCTTGTCCTCATGCCCAGCGTCCATATGTTGGTGATCAGTAAATCAGTCTGAATCGAGCTCACCTGTTCCCCCACTGGCTGATGTCTCCACATAGCTGTCAGGAACCTTGGGAAAGGCATCTAACTCTTTCACCAAACTTAAGGTTTTTTTCCGATTCAGTCGCCTCATCTTCAGAGAAACCTTCCTCTTCCTTCATATAGTCATGCTAAAGAACAAACACATAAATGAGTATATGACCAATTTTCTCAGCAATCAGCATTCTCAACTCTCCTTGACAAAAATAAATAAATAAATAAAAATGTAGTGCCCATGTTACTCTTTTGTTCATTTCCACTCTGACAAAATTATGAATAAAAGGCAAAACACATTAAATAGAAAAACAATCAAAAGTGACAGTCACATTTGTAACATTTAAAAATTGTTTAAATTTAAATGTAAAATTTTAACATTTAAAAATTTTATTTTGTATTAAATTGATAAATTATTTATCTATAATTATAATTTCCTTATATATAAAAAAAGAAGTGTGTGACTAAGTTCTCAGATACTTATATTAGCAACACAGGTGCTTCTCAGTGTCGATGGGGAGTTGGTTATACAAACAGTAAGAAAATACATAGTGCTCAAGCCATTTTCTTAGATGGCAGACTGGCAAATAATCTCAGCACATCTCCTTGAACACTTTTAAATCATCTCTAGATCACTTACAAAACCTAAGCAGAAAACTAAGACTGGCCTTGAAACAATTCAATCTCTATTCATCATATATGACTGAAATTCTTTTTATGTGTCTGTGGTGTATATGTGTGCATCTGCCCATGCACGTACACATGTACATGTGCATGTGGAAGCCAGAGATGAATGCTAAGCATTCTCCTCAATCTCTTACTTTTGGAGACAAGGTCTCCCAGTAGACCTGGAGCTGATCAATTCAAATAGACTGGTTAGCCAACAAGCCCCAGGCACCCTCTGTCTGTTTCTGTCTCCTCACTACTAGGATTAAGAGGTTCATGCCACCACACAGAGCTTTAACATGGGCACTAAGGATCCAAACTCTTCGGGGTTGTGCAGCAAGCACCTGACTAAGCCATCTGCATAATAAACGGTAAACACGATGTCACTCTCCTCTAACCTCAGTCCAAGCCTAAATACAGACTTCTGACAGTACACCTACAATTCCACACTACACCTTATTCCCCTCTTACTTCTAGAACAAACTAGCTCAAGGTTGTCATCTTTCATGATACTAAGACTAAGAGAATAAGAATGGATTGAGTTAAGTTGTAAGAGCTAGTTGGTAATGAGCCTGAGCCATAGGCCAAACAGTCTGTAATTAATATAAGCCTTTGTGTGATTATTTGGGACTAAGAAGCTGCAGGTGGGTCCAGACCTTGGGTATGGGCTGGACAAACCAGAAACTTCAGGCTACCCTGTAGCTTTGTCTAGAACACATTGATATCCATTTTCTCACTTCCCACCATGTTTGTGTGTGTGTGTGTGTGTGTGTGTGTGTGTGTGTGTGTGAGGGGGGGGAGGGAGGGAGGGAAGGAGAGGGAGAGATCTTCCTCATGAAACAGTCTCCTGCCTTGGGCTGGAAAGATGGCTCAGAAGTTAAGAGCACTGACTGTTCTTCCAGAGGTCCTGAGTTCAATTCCCAACAACCACATGATGGCTCACAACCATCTATGATAACATCTGGTACCCTCTTCTGTATATGTAATTAATAAATAAATCTTTTTTAAAAATAAGAAAAAGAAATTCAGCAAGCATTCAAATCTCAAACTCTAAAGCTGAAAAGCTAAACTGCTTCAAAATCCCAGATAAGTGGACATGATGCTCATTTCCCCAAGTGATTCCCTGATCCCTCATTTTCCATCTAGATTTGAATTTCTCCTAATCCTCATTTGCAGCTCCAATTCCTCAGAAGACTATCTCCTTGCTTTCTACTATATGTGTCATTCACAGAAGTCCAAAACTGAATACTACACCACTGTTTTCTACCGTCTTATCTTAATGATTAACAGTACACACCAAACTGTACAAGCCAGAAACACAGGTTACATCTTCAGTCTTAACCTTTCCTAAGTTTCTCTACTTGCTCTCTTCCCAGGGGCATAGAAGTCGCCTACTAGGACCTTAGTCTCAATGGCCACACTTGTCGCTGCACTACTTCAATTCACTCCCCTTACTGCTATGAATCAATTAACAGCCTCTTCAAGCCCTTGAGTCATTTCCCATGACACAGTATGTAGAACATCCTAAAATGGCTTCAGAATCCTTCACAAACAATGTCCATCAAACCCAATGTCTTGCCATCTGAGCCCCAGCGACACTGAAAAACCTTTCAGGATTATTCCACTGTCTCTGCCAGAATTATTTCTTTGTCCTCTCCTTCAGTTCTCAAGTGACTGACTCCACTTACTCTCCTAGGTATTGTGTGCCTAGAACTGTTTCTAGCCACTAAGTGCATATCCTGTTTTCTCCACAGGACAATCAAGGAAGGAACCATGTCTAACTCCACCTTTGCAATGCCAAAGCCTGACACAGCAGGCAGGTAAGCACTAAGGGAAGGAAGGAAACACCCATGGCAGCACAGATTGCAAATCCAAACTGCCATATTTGGGTTCATGAATATTTAAAAACATTATCCACAAGGAACCATTTTATTTTGTTCATAGAGAATCACCATCTCTAAATAGCTGAATAACACTGAAGAAAAAAATAAAGGATTCTACTTCCAAAACTTAAGTATATTTTCAAAGTAAGCTTTATAAATAGTTTATTTTAAATTATACTGTGAAACTATGGCAAGTAGCTGTTAGTCTCACAAGCTCCAAGAGCAAGCACAATCTATGCATTTGAGCCAGACAGTACAACCAGCCTGGCTACCACCCAGTGTCAGAATTGTCATTTTAGAAGGAAGCAGGCTGTCACTGTACTTCCACTGTCCCTTTCTTGCAAGCTCACATTCCATCTCCAACATTTGACAATGTATAAGCCACTGTTGTGATAGCAACAAGTTATCCAATTGCTTTTTTGTTTGTTTGTGGGAAAAAGAAACCTGCTTTCTATGAAATCCTATTTCCTCAAGTTGTAACTCCCATTCAATAATACTTCATTCCTAAGACTCAGGGTAAAAAAGTTCTGTGGTCTTAGTCATATTTCTCATCCAACCTCTTCTCATTGAAGTCTACCTTCCTCTAACAATAGCAGTTAAGACATACAAAACAACTAACTCTCATGTTAGGTATTTTCAATACATTTAACATTAACTTACTCTTCTATATCACAGTCATCACTTTTATTTCTTCTTAAAAGAACAGCCACACTTTTTTTTTCCCAGGAAGGTGCAAGTGGTACTATGCAGAATGGCTGCAAAGTCTGTTCCAAACTCCAGTGCCCCTGCCTTCAGGACTTGTGGCCAACTTCTATGGATATCTAGGTGCATTAATAACTTCCCCATGGCTTCTGTACTGGATCAGTTAGTACTTGTCTTCCTCCTCCCTCACCCCATTCCACTATTACCAGATGTTTCCAAAGGTATCATGCACATATGGTGTATTTGCATACACGTAGGCAAAACACCCATACACATAAAATAAAGATACAGTAGATAACAGGTTTTTTTGCTTTAGATATCCTTATTTAGTAAAATTAACACAGTACCTTTATTTCCATCTTCAAAACCAGCCTTTGCTGGCATTATATTTTTATACATTTCCATATTGTTCTACAAAATCCAAAGACCTGGGAGTATCACAATGTTTCTGTTCACTGGTAGACACTGTATGTACACTCTAGTGATCTCTAACACCCCTTCTCGTTTCTTTGCTGTTTCCCCTGAACTGCCCTTTTAAAAAAAAGTAACAAAAATTAAACCTCAAGGATATGGTGATAGCAACTAAGACAACTTGAACAACTGTTTAAGAAATAAGAAATCTCTTCATTTTGAAATAGACACCAACACTCCTGGAAGCAATATATAGTCCACTTCATTGTTATATCCATTTGAATATAAATAATATAGAACTCAGGAAATTTTATACAGCCTGCTCAATTAAGTTTATTACTTCTATAAACAAAAAGGAAAGAATTTATTTTGAGATAAAACTAATTTTTTAAATTACATTTACTGGGGAGGGGGACCTGTGCCATAGCACACATGTAAATAGATATCAGAGAACAATCTGCAGGAATAAGTCCTCTTCTTCTACCATGGGTCCTGAGGATGAAAAGCAAGCATCAAGCTCAATAGCAAGCACCTGTACCAGATTAGACATCTCATTGGCAAAAGAATTTATCTTCTATTACCAATGTTTTATATTCTGCTATTTACCTGCTATTTATTATGTGCACTTCCTGCTGAGAAATAGCTAAATGATTAACATATCACTACATTGTGGATAGGACTATGTCTTCAAAAAGATATGTTGAAGTCCTAGGCCTTGGTATTTGTGAATAAACCTTATTTGAAAATATTTGGAACCTTATTTAAAAATTACAATGGGTTAAGATGATCAAAAAAAAAGAAAAAACAAAACCAAAAAACAACCAAAAACCCAAAAAGACTAGTGTCCTTTCTTTACCAGGTGGTAAAGGCCCCAATATAGAGAGGAGAATGTCATGCAAAGACAGAGTGTACAGTGATGTGTTTACAAGGACTGTTGAGAAGCCAGGAAAGCAAAGAAGCAGTCTGTCTCAAACCTTCAGATGAAGCAGGACCTACATCTTAGTTTTGGACTTTGAGTCTTGAAAACTAGAAAGAATAAATTTCCACTATTTTAAGCTTCCTAGTTTATAGTAAGTAGGTCTAATCCCGTAAGTTTCTTAGTGATAAAAAGTTCACTGCAGGGCTGGAGAGATGGCTCAGCAGTTAAGAGCACCGTCTGCTCTTCCAGAGGACCCGGGTTCGATTCCCAGCACCCACATGGCAGCTAACAACTGTCTGTAGTTCCAGTTCCAGGCAAACACCAAGGCAAATAAATAAAGTTTAAAAAAAAAAAAAAAAGTTCACTGCAAAGACAAGTAATATGCTGTAGAAGTTTTGTGATCTGAAAAACCGACCAACCAACCAAACTATCTTCTAGGAATTCACTAGTTAATTACAACAAATTTGAAGATTCTCAACATCTCAGAATTCTTCCACATTGTTAGAATCTAAGAAGGTAATACATATGGGCTATTGCAAATATTAATCAAAAGAGAAGTGAGGTATTAAATGTTAAAAAAAAAAAAAAGGGTAGAGAGAGAGAGAGACCACCAACAAGTATCATTCCAACAGGAGTTTGGAAGTTTTTCCAGCAATAGGAAGGACAACAGTAGCTACTCAAATTTCCTGTGATTAAAATAAGGAGAAAGGGGCTGGAGAGATGGCTGAAGGCTAGGAACACCGATTGTTCTTCCAAAGGTCCCGAGTTCAGTTCCCACCAACCGCATGATGGCGTACAATCATCTATGATGACATTTGGTGTCCTCTTCTGTATACTGTATACATAATAAATAAATAAATCTTTAAAGTAAGGAGATATAAAAGAGAAAAGGTCAAGAGCACACGAAATACATCTACAATATAAATGTTATCCTGGGGCAAGAGAATGAGTTAACAAGTCAGAGAGGATTGCTAATATAAACAAGACTGAGATGTAGAAAGACAAAAGTGTGCATTACTAATTGACAGGGTATCAGCTGTCCAAGTAGAGCAGGACAAGTGTTTAGACTTGCTATTAACCACATCCTTCAAGTATTTAAGCAATGTTAGGTCTTAGAAACAAATATTTTTTAAAGGAACTTCTTCAGTCTCTATTGTGCTTATGTAGTCAACCCAAACAAAACTTCAGAAGTCAAAATATAAGTAACAAAAACTAAGAGCAGTATGGTAGGCACTGTTCAAAATACTTCCATAATCTGAAATATGTACTCTTCCTAACTTTTTATGATAATTATTGCCTTATTATTCTCATCTTATTAATGAGAAAACTAGGGGGCAGAAGTCAAATGATAAGTTCTCTGGCATTAAAACACTCAATTAAAATCTAGGAAAACTATTATATAGAATTTGTAGCACACAAAGTCTAAAACAAACTTCTGTTAAAAAAAATCAATTATCACCTAAATGACTAACCCCGGTGAAAATAAACTTTCAGAGACCTACCTTGCCATGTTTCTGTATCATGTAGCACAAAGCTATTACAATACTCACCAATGTACTTTAGTTTATTATTAGAAAGCTTCTCCTCCTCCCAGCCTTTACTACATAAACATGGAAGATCCACTTCTAAGGATCTTCCTCTACAAAGTTCCTCTACAGTAACTTAAGGTAACTAATAAACAAGGTAGGCAAATAACCCCTCTGCAAGCCAGCAGACTCGTTTTTTTAGGCATGCTCGCTAGAGTTCTAAGTATTAGGTTGAAGAACTGAAATTCGTAATTACAACTTCAAAACCAATGAATAAAACCTGTTTTAACTTCTATTTTGCTTCCAAAAATATATCTCGCAACATCCGAACAACTGTTATCTCCCTATAGTCTGCAGGGCACTGAATTCCACTCATAAAGTTAATGAAACGTTTGCTCACGAATCTGTCAGATCCTGTCTACGGATACCCACGGCGATCCTGAAGCAGGAGCCGAGCCATCCCCTCCTGACAGGGTCAGCAATTGACTACAGGACACACACACCACCTGTCTCCGCATCTGCGCCTGGCCGGGCCAGGCCCTCTCCCGGCCTGATTTTTAATTTAAAAGACGGCGAGAGTGAGCACGTTGCTGGCGAGGCTGCTGCTGTCCACGACAGCTGGGACGAGACAACGGAGGGCGAGGCCGGCCCATGAGGAACCATGCAGCAGAGCCGGCGACATTAGGCAGAAACGCCCCCAGGCAGCGGAGCGACTCCGCAGCCAGTTGCTCCTCGCAGAGCCACGGAGATCACAAGCTGAACCAGCGCCGGGACTGTGAGCCCTTCAACCGTGCCCACGTCCCATTTGCCCGGAACTACCGAAGGAAACTGTCCCAGCAAGGTTTCAGCATCTCACCTAGTATTACGGTCCCAGTCGACCGCCATGTTTCACAGAAGCCCGGGTCGCCCGAGCCGGCGTCCACGAAAGTATCGCGAGAATAAAAGTAGTTCTCATAGCGGATCGGGTTCGAGGAGGACGGCAAGTGGAGACCTCGCGATATTTCCTGTGTTGCTGGTGTGTGATGCAATCAAGAGGCGCGGTAAACCTGAAAGGGGCGGGGCTACGTGGAAATGAAGTGAAACCACGAGGCCTGTCCTTTTCCAGGAAGGGAAAAATTAACCTTCCTTCTGACAGGAGAAGAGCAGAAAGACTTCAACTCTCCAGACCGGAAGTGATCACGACCCACCTTAAGGCATTGCTAGCATTTTGTAGTTGAGATGGTTGAATGGCCTTTGTCTTTGCGTTTTCATTTTTCCTAGTAAAAACACCTAAGCATCCCTTGCTACACTTGGAACGGTTTGAATTAAACAGTGTGTTTAACGTTTTCCTAAATCTTAGACCCTAAGAAAACAAGACACTGTTGCTCGCGATCCTTCACCAACACCAGCTCTTTCAAGAATCAGGAAATACTTCATCTTCTCAGCACAGGACTTAATAGAGGGGCTTTGGCAAAGAGGCTGATTCCAAAATGCTGGAGAGGGGACACTCTCCATTTTTAAACACTTTCCTTCTTTCTCATTTAATCTTAACATTACTCGATGGCATTATTTACCTGCTTAATAGGTAAAAATTTTAGTTGGTTGGTTTTTTTTTTTTTTTTTTTCTGTTTCCTGTTTTTGGAGGGGGGGTAGGGAGCAGTTAAGAGCTGTCAAAGTGAAACAGACTGGAAAATCTTGACTACAGTACTAAAGTATATATCAGCCATTGAAATCACAATGTTTTGCTTTAGGAATACCCTTCACTGAAAAAGGAAATCTCATATACCCCAAACCAAGGAAAGATACATATCATTTGACAGCAACCTAATTTCCGGACTTTCAAAATTATACCAATTAATTGAAAGTTCCCAGTTGACTTACTTAAGGAACATAGTTGAATGGGTTAAAACACAGTCTCTGAAGCCAGTATTTCCTAGATTAAAAATCCAGTCTGACATCTTAATAGCAAGTGACTTGGAGCATAGTTTATTTCTTTGTATCTCCATTTTCTTATCTGTAAAATGGGCATAATAATGTGATGAGTTAATACCTGCCTAAAATGCAACTTTATCTTAACTGTAATCTTAGCCATAAAGACATCAACAGGTACTCCTTGTCCCATCCCTTCCCCAGGTCTGAGTGTGCAGGCTCTTACTTGGGTAGAGGCTGGGCTGTTGTTCACATGTCACACCTGATCCTTAGTCTCTAGGGTAACTTTCTTTTAGGGTAATAACTATCCCCTGAGAATTAGCTTTCACAATATAGCAAAACTAACTAATTTGATCCTACTATTTTTAAAAAGCCACAATTCTCAAAGCTAACATGAACATAAAAGTTAATTTTCCCCAAAGAGTGAAACTTGTTTATCAATCAATCATCAATCGGTTTGTTTTTTTTTTTTCCTTTGTTGTTTTGTTTTGTTTGGTGCTTAGGATCAAACTTGGAACCTGATACAAGTTAAACTGCACACTGAGCTTCACTGTCAGTGCGACTTGCCTACCTTTTAGGTTAATTTCTATTGTAGGAATTGTTTATTGGCAATTGATTATATAAAAGGATTAATATTTATTAAGGAGTTTATATGAAACACTCACTGATATAAGATTGAATCTTAGGGCAATTTTTGGAGGGTTGAAATGTCCCGCAGCAGTGGCAGTCTTCCTTCTGAGAACAAACAGGAAGGGCAGACAACATGCAGCCAGTGTTCTAAGGGGGCTGGCCATACCCGGTTACAGAAGTCTTCAAGACCTCAAAGCCATGTCTTTAGTTCTTACTCAATAGTGCCTAAACTTGCCACAAATTTCCATGTAATTGGTGGTGTTATATCTGGGGAAAAAAAAAAATCTGCTTCTGAGAAAGTCCATCCCATTATGTTTCACTTATTGAAGCTGTACTTCAGTATGGGGTGAACAACTGGTTCAAAACAACCAATATTCGGTGAAGATGCTTAGAGTATATTCTCATGGCAAATTTTTGCTTTACTGTTGTTTGGGTATAAGCTTTAGCAAGTAAATAACAAAAGTAAGAGAGACTGATATTTCTCTACTATGCAAAGGCTCACATGTACCACAAGTGTATTTTGTGTTTTTATTCCTACCCTAAATCTATTTGTTTTTTTTTTCTATAAAGAAAAATAAACATTACCACCAGCCTCAAATTTGGTTGGATTACTGTGGTAATATACTGTGTGTCAAATAAAGATTTCCTGAAGGTCAGAGGACCGAGCCAGGCAGAGTGAGCCATGGAGGACCGGGAATGCTGACACAGGCCTTCCATCCTAGCTCTCAGGAGGCAGGGGCATAGATCGTACAGATCTGTGAGTTCAAGGCCAAACAGAACCAGGCAGTGCTGGCACTCACCTTTAATCCCAGCAGTAGGAAGGTTAAAACAGGAAGTGATATGGCTGGGCAGAGAAGGAATTATAAGGCAGGAGGAGACAGGAACTCATCCCTTGGCTTCCCTTCCATTTTGGCCTTTCCTTGTGGTTCCCTTTTATTCTCCATTCAGTCTAAAGATTCATGAAGATAGGATTGTCCCCTTTCAGCTGAGGAGTTGGCAAAGTAAGAAGTGGCTGTGGCTAGTTCCCCTGTCTCTCTGTTTTAGAATTTAATCCAATATCTGGCTCTGGGTTTTTATTATAAGATCAATTAGGATTGGTGCAACAGATTACAGTCTGTGTTTCTTTCCCCTCCCTAGATGCCAATATCAGTGGTCAGTTTGTTCTTGGAGCTCTTGCCCAGCTTCTCAGCTATACACCAGAGCCCCCTTTATCATATGTGAGCTATAGGTGATTGCCAATTTTCTACTCAAATCTTGTATCAACTAGCTTTTGTTTGCTGAGACAGATCTGACCTGTATTCCAAGCTGCCTTGAACTAGGGGCAGTTCTGCCTCAGCCTCCCAAGTGGTGGCTTTACAGGTGTGAGGCACCATACTTAGCTGTATATACATTTTCAAACATTGTAGATTATGTGCTTCCTTCATTTTTTTCCATGTAGCAATTTAGAGCTTGAAAATATGAGTTTACTTATTTATATGAGTTCATATGTTCATCTAGGTTCTATCATTTGGTTTTTGTTTGTTGGTTTGGCTTAGTTTTGGGGTTTATTTTTTAGGGTTTATGCTAAAGATCTGGATGCTCTATGTACCATGTTTACAATACTAAAGTGTCCTGAGTGTGTTTCATATTCAATCTTACTCTGTTTTACAGTTTTGTGTTTTTCTTCTTCTCTTTTCTTTCCCTTCCTTCTCCTCCTCTATATCTCTCTGTGTCCTCTTTGACATGATTTCTTGTAGGCACTGAACTTGGTGTATCCGTGAACTCCTGACCCTGCTGCTTCCACTGCCTGAGTGCTAGAGTACAGCTGTCCTGTACTTTTTTAGAACTCTTTAATATCTGCTTCAGTCTGAAGAACTTTCTTTAACATTACTTTTACAACATATCTAGACAGACACACTTGGCTTTGATCTGGGAATGTCATTAGCTGTTCTTTTTTACAGAATAGCTTGGTTGGGGACAGTATTCCCTGCTGACAGGTATTGTCTTCCTTCATGAAAATCTCACAACATTCCCGGCCCAAATGTCTCTGCTGAGAAGTATACTGTTAGGTGAATTGGGTCTCCTTTGCATTTCTTATAGCCTTAGGGATTGTCTATCTTTCACCTGTAAGAACTTGCTTGATGTCACCATTGTGGGGTAGACTTTGTTGACTTAAATTTGATTGGTGATTTTGTCTTTCATGTACCAGGATTTCTTTGTCCTCCAGGTTGGGAACTTTCCTGTTATTATTTCTGTGAATAGGCTTTCTTCGACAGTCACAGGCCCTTCTTACACCCAATAACATACTTGCTCTTTTAGTAGTTACCAGTTTTCCCATAAGCTTTTTTCCTTTCTCATTTATTTCCTCTCCAACAGTGCATTTTGAGCTCATCTTTAAACTTACAGATTCTTTTTAACCCACTTGCTTTTGATGCCTTCCATGAGATTCTCAATTTCACTGTGAATATTTTTTACCTTAAGAACTTTTCAATTGCTTTCAGCTTGATGAATTCCTTTGTTCGGATATTGAAATGCTTCTGTTCCCTTAAGCTCATCAAATTTTCTTAAAACAGTAATTTCAGCTTCTAACTGAGACTTCTCCCACGCAGGTTACTGCCTGAGGCCTACATGAGCTCAGAGTTCCCCAAAAGCCCTTGAGAGGAACTGGGGTAGCATATGAGCACCCAAGGGTAAGATGTTTACTCTAGTCTGACTTCCATTGCCCTTGCCTGTCCCCAGGAGGCTTGTGTTCTCTGAGCTTGTTGTCACTTCCCATGTTTTAGCACTAGATGGCACCCAGGTGCAGATTTGCTGGAGTTCTGCTGTAGGAGTGTTGTCATTTTTGCCATTTTAGATGGAAATCTAAGCCCGGATTTGTTTTGATACAGTCTTGGAGTATCATTGAAAAAGAAACTAGAGATTAGAAATAGCCTGCCTCCTAGAAATGATTCAAGATTCTCTCTGGTTCCAGGTTAGGGTTAGCTGCATCTTCCATAGTTTCTAGCCTGTGGTTGGACTGCTGATTCTGCCCTCTTCTGGGCAGAATCACCTTGGATAGCACCACCTCCAACTCCTGTGTCACATAGGTAGCCACCAATTCCACCAAGTTCTGTGATACACTGAGCCCACAGCCTGACAAGATCAGTACAATGAGTGAGTTAGGACCAAGGCCACTCTCCTATAATAGCAGACTCTCACTGCTGAGCTGGATCTAAAGCCCATGACCACTGGAAACAGACACAAGCTAAACTAGCTGGCTTGATAGTCCATCAGACTGTGGGGGCCTGTGTCCTTGGGTCTGCAGCTGTTTTAGAGGCTTTACTAGGAAGCATATCTGGTGTGGGTGTGTTTGTGTGGTGGTGGGGGATGGGGGTGTTTTTTAGGGTCTTTCCAGTGTTGGGATTTATCAACACAGCACTAAGCTACAAGAAAAAGTCCCAGATTTACAACCTTGCCCCAACACTAATAAATGGATCTCATGCTATACTGTTTTATCCAAGGTTGGGACAGCAGCACTGTTGGGACACAGCTAAGGTTGGGACCTTGGCTACCTAGGCTAGGGCTAAACTGGGTCATGCCTATGTCTCACTGCCGTAAGCACCCACTTAATTTTACACACTGGGGTCACAGCTGACTCTGATGCAGGTCAAAACAAGTCTGTCTCACTGGGACAAGGTCTACCTGACACCAAAGAAGTGTCAAAGCCTGACACATAAACCCTGGTGATAATTGTGCTACCTGAGTTGGGAGATTGGCTGTGAGAGAAACTACCAAGATGGGATGTAGCAGAGTCTTAACACTCTCTATGACTGCAACTGTTCTGAGTGTGCCTCAGCTCTACTCCAAACCTAAAAGTGCTGTGGCCAAAACTAATGCCTGATGTCAGAGTAAGGCTAAAGGCTCCATCCGTGAACTCTAACCTGCACACAGAACCTACTATTCTTCCCAGGTGCCCAGGCTCTCTGTCATAGACCAAGCATTGGGCTTCAGTGTAAATCCCTGTGCCAGATTTTGTGCCCCATGTGCCACTGCTAGAGGCTTTAGCCCTGCTTTGCTGACAGAAGTTTCAAGAAGTGGTGGAGCCAAAGACTATCTTCCAAAAGTAGTTAAGCAACTCAGTTTGCTGGAGTGGCCTAGAAGTAGGGGTCACAGAGCTCTCCATAGCTCTGAGTCTCACTAACTACAAGTCTGAATCC
Source organism: Sigmodon hispidus (assembly GCA_004025045.1). Classification (NCBI taxonomy): domain Eukaryota; kingdom Metazoa; phylum Chordata; class Mammalia; order Rodentia; family Cricetidae; genus Sigmodon; species Sigmodon hispidus. The sequence continues at coordinate 100,125 of PVIH01006679.1, forward strand.
AAGTCTTACTTGCTCTTCTAAGTGCAAGGTATCCCTCTGGCAGGCTGTGTGGAGCCTGTGGAGGGGAGACATGGCAACTTCTCTCTGTATCCAGCTGCTCATCTGTCACTAAGCACAGTGCTGTGGACACACCTGGTGTCCTTAACTGTGGTGAACTAGTTTGGTGGGAGAACTGCTGTTCAACACCTTGGGATCCATCTCGTGCTCTGCCACTAACCCTTAGTGGGAATTTTGAGAAAAATAATTAAGAGAAATGAAGACATGAGAACTGGGCAATCAGAAAGATGTCTTGAATTCTTGAACAATACTTCTTAATATATTCAAAGCAATTTTACCCAGTAACAAAAGACAGTTTTCTTCCTAGATATAACAGTTTTATTGTGAAATTTTTATTGTCTGGAAATATCAGACTTACAGTAGATTCTTCTCATCCCCTCAAAAAATCTGCTAATAAAAATTCCATAACTGTTCCAAAAATTGAATTAAAAATTCATACCTATAAAACAAACCCATTGTGGCACAACCCAATGATTTTAGTAAAATTGTAGCTGTGAAACCATAGGAATTTCCCAGAAGTTTATATACAGTTGTGCTTCAAGCTATAGCTTTTAGTATAAGTACCACCCTAAAGCAAAACATCCTCTTCTCTCAGGTAACTCACCAAGACTGATTATCTGCCACCTTTCTGATTAGAGCCAACTATGCAATGCTCCCACCAACCTTTTCTCTGTTATTAGCTCTTAAGACCTTCATTTTAGAAGGGATCCTACCAGGAAGAAAAAGAACTTCAGAGAAAGCCATGGTGTGTGTGTGTGTGTGTATAATAACTATATGTGAATGAAATATTCTAAACATTGAAAAGGCAAAATAAAGTAGAAGGATTTAAATGAGGAAATATAAAATGAATTGATAGAGTGGTATGGCTGAAAAGAGCTAGCCAATGAAACAGAATACAGATGGAAGCTGTCATTTTATATATTCTCTCATTTGGCAAGAGAAGGGGCAAGTGTGAGAGCAAAGAATAGGAGTTGTGTGTACTGCTGCTGGGAATCTCTAATTAGGGACCTTGGCTTTGCATAACTCTACTGAGTGAATTGAAGACTTCAGAGTACTTAGACTCAACTATTTCCCTTGGTATATACCCTAGAGCATTGTTTCTGAGATGGTTGCAATTAGGTGTAAATATCTGGGGGCATATTTAAAACTCTTATGTGATTCTAAGATGCAAACAGGATGAGACCACTATCACAAAAGAAAATTATTTAATCATGACCTACTAGAATGAGAAATATATATATATATGAACATTAATATCTGCAAAAATCTGTGATTCCAAATATCCATTACGGAAACACAGAGAACAAATATTAAATACTCTACAGCAGCAAAACACAATAGCCTATAAGCTCTTAAGGTGAATATTTAAAACAATACTGAGTTTACAAAGCAAGTTTAGACTTGATACCAGGGATAAATACAGTAAGTGTTTTGTTTAGGCTGGAAAAAAAATGTATCTTGGGGATTGGAACTTGCCATGTAGTCCAGACTGGCCTCAAAGTCATGACAATGTTTCTGATTCTGTTTTCAAAGTCATAGGTTGCAGGTTTGTACTACAAACCTGGCTATTGGTTCCATTTTAATTGGTTTACTCGGGTTTGTTTGTTTGTTTTTTTTAAATAGTTTGTTTGGAGTCACTTATGTATTCTAGAGATTAATTCTTCATCAGGTAAATATCAACATTCATTCTCTTTTATTGTCTTTTCTTTTTGTTCTGATGATTATTTTCCTTGTTGTACATAAAGGTTTTTTAACATTAGTTTGTATAATACCTTTTGTAAATTTTTGCTGTGTGTATCTAGGGGACTAGCCTAGGGGACTAGGTTTCAGAATTTTAGATGCTGGTCTCAGAGGGCCAGCTTGCAACTCCCCCTGTTCTGGTGAACAGAGCTCCCTACCTCTACAGTGCAGAAGAGTCTGTGGGTTGTCTCATCACCACTGCTGAGCCAAATATGGTTCAATATCTCTGCCACTTTTGAAGATCTATGGCTTTGGTCACACTTCTTAACCTCCTGCTCTGTCTTGGTTTCCTTTTACATAATTTTTTAGATTAAAATATAATATGATATCAAAGGGAATTAAACAATGCATTATAAGTGTTGGATAAAAAAAAATTACATCAAAATATAAAAGCAAAGTGTTGGGAAGATGGTTTTTCAGTAGTAGAAGACTCAGTGGTGGTGAAAAGCCAGCACAAGATCCTTAACATGCCACATTAAATTAACCTAATTTCATTTTTAGAAGATTTAATTACAAGGTGGCTAGGGGGAACAGGATAAAGTTAATGAATTCCGACTTGAGTGAAACACTTAATAAAAGTCTTGTGATGACTGTGTAAGGAGAGAGAAAATAGTAAGTAGATAATTGTATGGCCAGGAAGTTCATTAACTATCAACTGATTAAGTAGTCATATAAAAAATAAGGGAATAATTTAAATGCAGTCCCCCTCCACCACCACTGTCACAAGCTATACAGTTGAGTTTTCTACATTTGGGGAAATCTCAGGGGTCAGCACAACAGATAAGCCTTGCCTTGGGAAATTCCCTCCTGATCTCTCTCTCTCTCTCTCTCTCTCTCTCTCTCTCTCTCTCTCTCCCTCTCTCCCTTCCTCCCTCTCTCCCTCTTTCCCTCCCTCCCTTCCTCCCTCCCCCTCTCCCTCCCCCTCTCCCTTTCTCCCTCCCCCCCCACACTCACTCAATCAGCTCACTCACAAACATGTGTATGTGCCAGGTGCATGTGTGCACTCAGGCATGCAGGAGATGGTAGGACCATTTAGGAAGTACAGCCTTATAGAAGAAATCAGAGCCTGGTCCCACCACCTTACCCTTATGTAAGGATTCACCATAGGCCCAAAGGGACCCTAAATAAGGCCTCTAAAACTGAGAGCCCCTTTTTCCTATTCATCATATGTATTTTGTTACAGAAATGGACAAAGTTTTCTTTCTCTCCTACTGAAGAGTCATAGTCATTCTGTGTTTTTCTAATAGATTTCTTCCTGGTAGTGGACTGGAGCATCAAGAACCACCAGAAGTTAGTATTTTAAAAACTCTCAGTCTGCTTCAGTAACTCGAGGGACTATCTAGTCTACCCTTTTCCTACACACCCATCTGCTGTTGAACTATACTTTTTTACACTGTAAATATTTAAAAATATGTAAAAAAAAAAAGTGCCTTGGGCATTTACCTGTAATAGTATCCTTCTTTCTTAATCACAGTTTCCTGGAACATACTCAAGGGTGACTTCCTAAGAGGGACCTCATTGGTTTACTAAAACACTGATTGGACAGAAACTAGGAGATGAGAAGTATAGGCAAGGCAATCAGACAAGGAGAATTCTGGGAAGAGGAAGAACAGAGCAGAGACTAGACAAATGCAGAGGAAGAAAGATGAGAATGCTGAACTAAGAAAAAGGTACTAAGCCATGTGGCTAAATATGAATAAGAATCATGGGTTAGTTTAAGAATAAGAGTTAGCAAGTCATAAGCCTGAACCATAGGCCAACAGTTTATAATTAGCATAAGTCTGTGTGTGATTATGTGAGACTAAAGGGCTGTGAGACCAGTTCTGTAGGACAAAGAAACTTCTGACTACACCTACCTGTACAGGATACCATTTTAACAGTCAACACAGAGTATGTGGCTTCAGTATTTAGTAAAAATCCCAACTTTCTTTTTAGATATTTCAAAGATAACCAAAGGTGTCTTGAAAAAAATCAGGACTGTGTTAAAGGTTACTGAACAGACCCTTGGCCTTGTCAGTTTTCAGTTTCTTCTTCAGAAAATGAAGAAATTGATAGAAGTCATTGATATACCTGTTCCCTCCTCATCCTGGGGACTTTGAGAATTCCTTTTTCTGCTGCTGCTCACAAAACACACTGGTTCATCCCAGCTCTTCTGGTGACTCGGGGACCTTATGCCAGGGCCTTGGGCACTTCCTTACCTATAATAGTCTCCTTTCTTAATCACAGTTTCCTGGGACATAGTGAAGGGTGACTCCCAAGAGGGACCTCCTTGCCTTTCATTTTCTAGCTCAGCCACATCCCTATTGCTGAAGTCTTGAAGGTTGAGGAAGATTAGCTTCTTGACCTATACTTAGAAGCTCTGGATATCAGAAGCATGTATGATAGGTCATGAAGAAAGCTCTGAGAAGTACCTCCATCTTGAGAAACATTTAGTGCTGCCCTGTCCTTTGGTCATTCTACTTCTACAAAAGTTTCCTTGTAATACATGGTCCTTCCTCATCTGAAGTCTATACTCCAACCTTTCTTTCTCCTTATTGATTCTTCCCTTGTAATCCCCATAAATCTAAATTTTGAAAAAAATCTCATTATTTGTATACAGAATTAAGGGTATTATTTAGAATGTTACCTCTTGATGACCTTGCTTGTTAATGAAAACCAAGAAAGAAAGCAATCTTGAACTATTTTATCATATGCCACGAATTGGTATAACACATAACTATACCCAAATGCATTGCTTTTTATAGGATTTAAGTAGCCAAGAATATGTAGGCTTATATTTTACATTACTTGAAAATGAGTGACTCAATTGTTTTATCTCTATCTGATGAAGAATATACTGATGAATACTTGCCCTGCTTACATTTACCAAATTTGTTTTTAAGACTTATTCCTATATTACTCACAAAACTGAAATATCAGACAAGTACAATCAACATCTCAGGCTGTTTTCTTGTTAAATTTTTTTCCTTGTTCTTTGTTTATTCTGAGTTTTTTTTCTTTTTCTTTCTTTTTTTCTGCTGCAGTAAATTGACTTTGTAACTGCTACTTTTCTTTAATCATTTATCAGATCTGAGAATTTTCTGAAGGAGCATTTCACATCTGTTAAGTACAAGGTGAGCCTCTTTCACTTTTTTGTATTGGGAAACACCTACCTCTTCATAGGAAAGTGCATGGACATGTGTTGTCTGTTCAGAAACATGGAGGCTAATGAAATGGCTGAATAGAGAGTTTGTTGGGGAAATTGAGGATTCTGATGATTCTGACTGGTTTCTTGTTTCCCTGGAGATACTCTGAGAAAAAACAACTCAAGGAAGCACTGGCTGCTGTTCCAAGGCTCAAAGCCTCCCTATGTCTTCCTCTTCTGTAAGCATATATGATTTCCTCTAAATTATCTGCCTAGTTCCTAAAGGCTACCAGACACCCAGGCTGGTCTTGAACTCATTATGGAGCCCAAACTGGCCTTTAACTTCTGATTCTACTGCTCCTACACTCCCAGGCCCTGGAATTATAGGCATATATCACCCCCATCAAATTTATATGGTTCTGGGGGTGGAACCCAGGGCCTCCTACATGCCAGGGAAAACCTCTACCTGCTGAGCTGTCTCAGCTCATACTTTTTTGTTTTAGGAATTTCTCCAATCTAAAAGAACCTCTAGTGTTTTATATTAGAAGTGACTGGAGGTAGATTAAGGTCATAGTTGAGGGTGGTTTGTAGGATTGATGATTCAAATCTGTTTCTTATTGTAAGCCACTACTAATTGATGATACCATTTTATCACAGTTTAGGACCAATGATCCTATGACAGGAACATTCTGACCTGTGAACAAACAGGCAGAGGGTCAATCTCATGGCAACAAGGAAAAACTAGGAGATTCACTTGAAGCATTTGCTTGCTTGTTTGGGGGATGCTGATTATGAAACTGGGGGCCTCCTGCATGCTGAGCAGGCCACTCCCTCATCCCTAGAGAGTCAGTCTAGATTGTGTAATAACTGAAACAGAAATATACACTATCTATCCGAAGAGGATAATGGCTAATTTGGTAGACTATTTGCTTTCAAAGCCCTTTTAGTCAACAGTTGGCCAGCTACTAGGTAAAGAATCAAAAGATAAAAGGTTTGAGACTCTGGTTTAACTTTAAATCTGATCAATGATATTGATGGCATCTTGAGAATATAATCTTTATTGATTCAAGTTTTTTCAGCATTTATTTACAAACTCCCTGTACAAATCCTTTACATATTTTTCAGAACTATTGAAAATTCAATGTTTACATGTTCATTTTTTCCTGTTGAATAAAAATTTTAATTACTTAGGCAACTATTGATTTATATTTCCTTTATATTAAGTAACTCACAGCTTTCCATTTTTAGTGACATAAAAACATTTGGCCTTTGATCAACTGTTTTATGGTCTGCTATACCTAGTGGTGTGTATGTACTCTGATGTGTTAGGATGAATGTCTCTGACATCAATGTCCTTCTCGTCCATTGCCATTTTAAAGCTAGGTTTTAAAAACTAGGTTGGATCATGGCTGATGAAGGGGAGTTAGGTTGGACATTTAAATGTCACCTGTTCAGAAAGATGCCTGTGTTTTATGACACATATATCTTTGTGACCCTCATACCCGTCCTCCCTCCCTGCTCACTCACAGCCATGGGCCTCACTCCTGGACCCTCTCTCACTGCTCACTTCATTTCCTTTGATATTTCTATCCAACATATATTTTAATGCCTCATTTCCTTGTTACAAGTTGTATCCATTGGGTGATTTACTAGGTCCTTGGCCCACGGTAGACACTCTACAGATGTCTATGGAGAGAGGGAATTATGTTGAAAAAGGAAAAAGAAGAAAAGCATTAGCCGGCATATTTGAATCATTGACATTGAAATAGTAGTTGAGGAATGATCAAATGTTTCCTTAAAGCAGTAAGAAACTAATGCTATTCTTGAATTAAATGTTAGCTCCCATGGGGAGAAACATGGCATTTTATAGTACAGGATGTTACAGAGAGTATGGATGAGGTAATATTTCCATTACAGCCATGTGGGGCTGCTAGCTATAATCTGAAGAGGCACAACAATTCCATAAGGTTCTAGCTGACAATTTCATATCACAGAAATGCTAGGTTTGAAAATTGCGGACGAGTCGGCGGCCATTTTGTTCTTCTCGTGGTTCCAGTGGCGAGCAGAGGAGGAAGCCGGGAGCGGGGCGGCTGGGGGGGGGGGACCGCCGCGGCTGCTGCTGCTGCTGCCACCGCCGCCGCCACCACCGCTCCTGGCGTGAAGAAGGAGGACGTGTGAGGCCCGGGCACGAGCCGGCGGCGGCGCCGCTGCGGGAGGGTCGGTGGCGGGACGGCGATGGCGGATATCGATAAGCTCAACATCGACAGCATCATCCAACGGCTGCTGGAAGTGAGGGGGTCCAAGCCAGGCAAGAATGTCCAGCTACAGGAGGACGAAATCCGAGGACTCTGTTTGAAGTCTCGGGAGATCTTCCTCAGTCAACCTATCCTTCTAGAACTTGAAGCACCACTCAAGATATGTGGTGACATCCACGGGCAGTACTATGATTTGCTTCGGCTGTTTGAATATGGTGGTTTCCCGCCAGAAAGCAACTATTTGTTTCTCGGGGACTATGTGGACAGGGGCAAGCAGTCACTGGAGACAATTTGCCTCTTGCTGGCCTACAAAATCAAGTATCCGGAGAACTTTTTCCTTCTCAGAGGAAACCATGAGTGTGCCAGCATCAATAGAATCTATGGATTTTACGATGAATGCAAAAGAAGATACAACATTAAGCTGTGGAAAACGTTCACAGACTGTTTTAACTGCTTACCGATAGCAGCCATCGTGGATGAGAAGATATTCTGCTGTCATGGAGGTTTATCACCAGATCTTCAATCTATGGAGCAGATTCGGCGAATTATGAGACCAACTGATGTACCAGATCAAGGTCTTCTTTGTGATCTTTTGTGGTCTGACCCCGATAAAGATGTCTTAGGCTGGGGTGAAAATGACAGAGGAGTGTCCTTCACATTTGGTGCAGAAGTGGTTGCAAAATTTCTCCATAAGCATGATTTGGATCTTATATGCAGAGCCCATCAGGTGGTAGAAGATGGGTATGAGTTTTTTGCAAAGAGGCAGTTAGTCACTCTGTTTTCTGCACCCAACTACTGTGGCGAGTTTGACAATGCAGGCGCCATGATGAGTGTGGACGAAACCCTCATGTGCTCCTTCCAGATTTTAAAGCCTGCAGAGAAAAAGAAGCCCAACGCCACGAGACCTGTCACACCGCCAAGGGGTATGATCACAAAGCAAGCAAAGAAATAGATGTCACTTGACACTACCTAGTTGGGACTTGTAACATAGCGTACATAACCTTCATTTTAAAACTGTAATGTATGCTGGTCAGCTTGCCCAGGCAGCCCTGCCGGGCCCTTCTTCTTCATTTTGATTACTGCTGGCACTTGCTGGTTATAGCAGCGAGTGAGAAGCACTTCATTCTCAAGAAGGTGTTTTTGTTTTTAATGTGTTCCCTTCGCAGACAGCTCCGATGATGGTGTTAAGCTGTACACCTCGGCAGTTTACCCTGTCCGGGGAAAATGTGTACAATTGATCTTTTTTAATTTAGTATAAATCATGAATAATGTAAATGCTTGTTTTCTTTAGGATATAAAAAAAAGCCCTAGGGTGTGTGAGTCTGTACATGTAATTGTCATAAATGCATTCTGTTGA
>PVIH01006680.1:0-108336 GCA_004025045.1 Sigmodon hispidus
TCTTTAGGGTATACACCCAGAAGTGGTATTGCTGGGTCCTTGGGGAGATTGATTCTCAATTTTTTGAGAAACCTCCATATTGCATTCCAAAGTGGCTGAACAAGCTTACACTCCCACCAACAATGGAGGAGTGTTCCCCTTGATCCACATCCTTTCCAACATAGGCTGTCATCTGTGCCTTTTATCTTAGCCAATCTAAGAGGTGTTAGGTGGTATCTCAAAGTTGTTTTGATTTGCATTTCTCTGATGGCTAAAGATGAAGAGCACTTTATCAGGTGCCTTTCAGCCATTCGTAATTCCTCTGCTGAGAATTTCCTTTTTAGATCTGAACCCCATTTTTTGATTGGGTTATTCAAGGTTTTAGGTTCTAGATTCTTGAGTTCTTTATATATCTTAGAGATCAGTCCTCTATCACTTCTGAGGTTGGTGAAAATCTTTTCTCATTCTGTAGGCTGTTGTTTTGTCCTATTGACAGTGTCCTTGGCTTTGCAGAAGCCTCCTGGCTTCAGGAGATCCCACTAATTGGTTGGTGGTCTTAGTGTCTGTGCCACTGGTGTTACATTTAGGAAGTGGTCGCCTGTGACAATTTGTAGAAGTGTATTTCCCACTTTCTTTTCTAAAAAGTTCAAAGTGGCTGGGTTTATGTTGAGGTCTTTCATCCACTTGGATTTGAGCTTTGTGCAGGGTGACAGGTTCCGATCTATTTGCATTTTTCTACACACTTCCATCCAGCTATGCCAACACCATTTGTTAAATATACTATTTTCTTCCATTGAATGTTTTGGGCCTCTTTGTCAAAGATCAGGTGTTCATAGGTTTTTGGGTTAATGTCTGGATCATCAATTCTATTCCATTGGTCCACATGTCTGTTTTTATACCAGTACCAGGCTGTTTTTATTACTGTATCTCTATAGTATAGCTTGAAGTCAGGGATGGTGATACCTCCTGAGGTTCTTTTGTTGAGTAAAATTGTTTTGGCAATCCCGGGTTACCTGTTATTCCAAATGAAATTCAGTATTGTTCATTCAAGGTCCAAAAAATATTGTGTTGGGATTTTGATGGGCAGTGCATTGAATCTGTAGATTGCCTTTGGTAGAATTGCCATTTTTACTATGTTGATCCTACCAATCCAGGAACATGGGAGAGCTTTCCATTTTCTGATATGCTCTTCAATTTCGTTCTTCAGTGATTTAAAATTTTTGTCAAATAGGTCTGTTACTTCTTTGGTTATAGTTACTCTAAGGTATTTAATACTATTTGCAGCTATTATAAAGGGTAATGTGTCCCTTATTTCTTTTTAAGCTCTTCTGTCTTTAGTGTATAGAAGGGCTACTGATTTCTTTGAGTTAATCTTATATCCTGCTACATTGCTGAAGGTGTTTTTCAGCTGTAGCAGTTCCTTGGAGGAATTTTGTGGGTCACTTACATATACAATCGTATCATCTGCAAATAGAGATAGCTTCACTTCTTCTTTTCCAATGAGTATGCCCTTAATCTCTTTTCGTTCCCTTATTGCTTTAGCTAAAACTTCGAGAACTATATTGAATAGATAAGGGGAGAGAGGACATCCTTGTCTAGTTCCTGACTTTAGTGGGATTGTTTTGAGTTTTTCTCCATTAAGTTTGATATTGGCTGTCGGCTTCTTGTAAATCACCTTTATTATAGTTAGGTATTCTCTCTGTATTCCTGGTGTCTCCAGGGCTTTAATCATAAAGGAGTGTTGGATTTTGTCAAAGGCTTTTTCCGCATTTAACATATAATTATGTGGTTTTGTTCCTTTACTTTGTTTATATAATGGATAACATTTACAGTTTTTCCTATGTTAAACTAGCCCTGCATTTCTGGGATGAAGCTTACTTGGTCTTGGTGGATGATAGCTTTTATACATTGTTGTATATGGTTTGCCAAAATTTTGTTGAGAATTTTCGCATCAATATTCATGAGGGAAATTGGTCTGTATTTCTCCTTCTTTGTTGTGTCTTTGAGTGGCTTAGGTATTAGGGTAATTGTGGCCTCATAAAAAGAATTTCGCAATATTCCTTCAGTTTCTACTGTGTGAAATAGTGTGAGGAGTAATGGTGGTAATTCTTCTTTGAATGTGTGGTAGAATTCGGCACTGAAACCATCTGGACCAGGGCTTTTATTTTTGGGGAGGTTTTTAATGACAGGTTCAATTTCCTTAAGGGTTATAGGCCTGTTTAGGTAATTAATCTTATTTTCGTTTAATTTTGGTAGATGGTACCTGTCCAGAAAGCTGTCCATTTCTTCTAGGATTTCCATTTTTGTGGAATACAGATTTTCAAAATATGATCTGATAATTCTCTGGATTTCCAGGGGGTCTGTTGTTATGTCCCCCTTTTCGTTTCTGATTTTGTTGATTTCAACACAATTTCTCTGTTTTTTGATTAGTTTGGCTAAGGGCATATCTATCTTGTTAACTTTCTCAAAGAACCAACTCTTAGATTCATTGATTCTTTGTATCGTTCTTTTTGTTTCAGTTGTATTGGTTTAAGCTCTGAGTTTGATTATTTCCTGCTGTCTACTCCTTCTAGGTGAGTTTGCTTCTGAAAGCAGCTAAGGCTTTCAGCTGCACTGTTAAGTCTCTAGTGTGGGACTTCTCAAGGTTTTTCATGTAGGCATCTAGTGCTATGAATTTTCCTCTCAAGACTGTTTTCATTGTGTCCCACAAGTTTGGATACATTGTAGATTCATTTTCATTAAATTCTAAGAAGACTTTGATATCTTTCTTAATTTCTTCCTTGACTCAGAGATGGTTCAGATGAGTGATGTTTAGTTTTCATGAGTTGGTAGGCTTTCTTTAGGTTTTGCTTCTGTTGATCTCTAACTTTAGGCCCTTGTGGTCAGATATGTTACAAGGGATTATTTCCATTTCTTTGTATCTGTTGATATTTGCTTTATGACCAATTATGTGGTCAATTTTGGAGAAAGTTCCATGAGGAGCTGAGAAATATGTATATTCCTTTGCTTTTGGTTGGAAGCTTCTGTAGATATCTATTAAATCCATTTGCATCATAACTTCTTTTAGACTCCTTATTTCTCTGTTGAGTCTCTGTCTGGTTGATCTATCCAGGGTTGAAAGTGGGGTATTGAAGTCTAGCACTATTAGGGTGTAAGAATTGATGTGAGATTCGTGCTTTAGCTGTGTTTCTTTTACATAAGTAGGTGCCCTTATATTAGGGACATAAGTATTCAAGATTGAAATTTCCTCTTGAGCAGTTTTTCCTGTGATAAGTAGTCACCATCTTGCTCCCTTTTAATTGCTTTTAGCTTAAAGTCTACTTTGTTAGATATTAGGATTGCAACCCCTGCTTGTTTCTTAGGACCGTTTGACTGGAAAATCTTTTCCCAACCCTTTATTCTAAGCCTGTGTCTGTCTTTGTGGTTGTGGTGTGTTTCTTGTAGGCAACAGAAAGATGGTTTCTATTGTTGTATCCATCTTGTTAGTGTGTGACTTTTTGTAGGACATTTGAGACCATTGATATTAAGGGAAATTTTGACCATTGATTCATATTTTCTGCCATTTTTGGTGGTAACTTGCTTGTATTTCCTTTCTCTAGGGTATTCTTCTGTGGAATTATTTATTGTTTGTGATTTTGTGGGTGTATTTGGGGTCCTTAGGTTGGAGTTTTCCCTCTAATACTCTATGTAGTGCTGGATTGGTAAATAGATATTCTTTCAGTCTGACTTTGTCCTCAAATACCTTGTTTACTCCATCTATGGTGATTGATAATTTTGCAGAATAGTATTCTAGTTTGGCAGCCATGCTGTTTAAGTGTCTGTATAACTTCTGACCAAGCCCTTCTAGCTTTCATCGTTTCCATTGAACATTCAGGCATTATTCTGATGAGTCTGCCTTTATATGTGAGTTAGCCCTTTTCTTTTGCAGCTCTTAAAATTTGTTCTTTGTTCTGTATGTTTTGTGGCTTGATTATAATGTGGTGTGTTGACTTTTTTTGGGGGAGGGGGTCATATCTATTTGGTGTTCTGTAAGCTTCTTGTATCTTTATAGGCATTTCCTTCTTCAGTTTAGGGAAGTTTTCTTCTATGATTTTATTGAAAACATTATCTGTACCTTTGAGCTGGTATTCTTCTCCTTCTTCTATTCCTATTATTCTCAAATTAGGTCTTTTCATCTTGTCCCAGATTTCCTGAACATTTTGAGTTATGGCTTTTTTAGTTTTACCATTTTCTTTGACTGATATATCTATTTGAGCTACTGAGTCTTCCACTTCAGAGATTCTATCTTCCATCTCTTGAACTCTGTTTGTTATGCTTGTATCTGTGATTACAGCCTTTTTCTTAAGGTTTTCTATTTCCATCTTTGCCTCATTTTTTGCCTGTTTAATTGCTTCTATTTCAGCTTTTATTTCAACTTTTAGTTTCTGGCATGTTTGTTTCATGGATTTGTTCATCTCTTCCAATTTTTTTTTTTTTGTATTTTCTTCTATTTCTTTAAGGCTATTTTTCATATCTTCTTTGAGAGCTTTGATGATCATCAAAAAGGAATTTTTGGTGTTGCTTCCTTCTGTTTTCTCTTCATTGCTCCATTCAGGTCTTGTATTTGTAAGATCGCCACTCTCTTCTGGAGTTACCATGTTGTTCTTTGTATTATTATATAATTTTTTACACTGACGTTTGTCCATGGCTTCAGTGGTTTATGATTAGATGGGTCCTGGTCAGTTGTGGCACTCGGGCTTATATGCCTCCTGTCACCTCTCTGGGCAGGGTCTGAGTCTGTTCTTCAGATACCCCAGAAGTTATCTGTTCACTCAGTTCGAAGTCGAGGTGGGTAGCCGTGCAAGTTCCCTCCGTAGCAGCTGTGGGTATGGTGAGAGGCAGGCTTTTTTTCCCCTGCTACAGAGTGCAGTGGGACTCTGCAGACTGCACCCAGTCCCGGAAGTGGAACTCTCATTTATTTTTTTACTATTTGGTCATTTTTCATCATGTACCTCATCCAACTCAGTTATCAGTCCTCTCAGTTTCATACCCACTCTTATGATCTCCCCATTTACAAAAACGCCATTCATGCTGCTCATTTACTGACTGGAGCATAATTAAACTCCCTGTGGCCAGACCCTTAAAGAAAACGAGTTCTTCCTCACCCACACCCCTGCCAGAGTCCATCAATGAAGAAGTGAAGCACTGTTGTCATTTAGCTATGTTCTAGCAGTGAGCTATTGTATACAATGACATTTTTTTTAAGTCCACTAATGAGTGAGTACATTCCCTACTTCTCTTTCTCGATTTATGATACCTTTCAGGAATCATTTCTATAGTCCGTTACATTATTTTTTTAAATTCTTTTTCTTTTATTTTAATATCTACATAATACTGACCTGTTATACATTTAGAATTAATATTTGTTGTTATTTAGTGAATTTATCTGAATCTACATTTCTTTACAAGGTAGCTTTGTTTACAAATGTATTTTCCTTAGTTTACAGAAATGGTCATGTTTTCTATTTTGTTTAATATTTGTACTTTTCTAAAGTATCAGATATATGCAGTTTTAAGACCTGCAGCAGTATTCTTTGCTTTTCTTCTTGATAACCATGATTTATTTCTTTCTCTATGTTCTCTTATTGATTTTCTATATTTCACATAGTTTTGCAAATTCACTGCTCTCTCTCTCTCTCTCTCTCTCTCTCTCTCTCTCTCTCCACCCCTCCCTCCCTTCCCCCTGCTTTCTCTCTCTATTTCTCTCATTATGCTATCAATAGATTTTCCTCCAGAGGTTTTTCCCCAGAGGTTTTGCATATGTTACAAGTGTTTCATTCTTGAGCTACAGCCCAGTGTTCTCCAATTGCAGGTTTACACTGTGATTTCAGATTTTTTTATTCTGTATAACATAATTTAATATGAAATTTAATGTGAATTTATATCATTCTGAACTGTATTACTTATGTCTCATATATTTTGTTATGATGGATTTTTGTTTTACTCAGGTCATAATATTTTTAATCTCACTAATATTTTTGACTTATCAATTATTTAAAAATGACTTATTTAGCTACTAGTTGTTTCAATAGCTTCCTTTAGTCTTTAAATTATTGATTTGTGTTTCACTCTATTATTATCACCAAACATGCTGTTTGTGATTATATTAATTTGAATTCTTTAAACTCAGTTTGTAACACAAGATATAATCTGCCTTATTTAAAACAATTCATAGATAATGAAAATCATGTTATTGCACAAAATGCTCTCTCAATATGAATTAGATAACATTATTCATTTATTCTCTTTTTGTGGGATGATAGATATATGTGTGCCACTAGTTATTCTAACAATTGTGACATATGAAGCAATGAAGTCACAAGGTTATGGATTCTGATTTTATTTTTGTTTTTGTGATGCTGAGGATAGAACCTAGATATTTATGCATGCTAGGCAAGTGCTTTATTTATGGGTTATATTCCTAGACTTCTTTTTACTTTTAATTTTGAGATAAAGTCTGTTTAAGATCAGTTGCCAGAAATGGAAGAGAGTCATAAGAGTCTGAGAGATTAAAAAGAATTGCCAATGTCATAGGCAAATAAGACAAATTCCTTTACTGGCAAACTGATGTGTTCAAGCCCACAGGGAGACCCACACATAGACTGTACAGGGGAAGGTACTCAAGTTCAAATTAATATTCAGTCACACATAACTGGAATTTTTCTATAAATAGCTATGTGAAAAATTATGTCACTGTTTAACTTTATGTTTCCTAGACATCAGTTGTCAGCTATTTGTTGCTGAGTCAGCTCCCCAACTATCCCTCATTAGCCTTTATTGACCCATACCAGACATCCACATTAGGGCAATATTACCTAAACCTAAACATAAAGCTTTTTGTTCTCTTCAGATCTCACTGACTTGCGCAAGATGGACTTAAATGCATTATGTCCTCAATAAGCCTTGATCTTGAGTTCCTAGTCCTTTTCCCTCAGTCTCTACACCAGCTGGGATATGGGGTCTGCTCTATAGGGCATTTTATTTCTTTATTTTTTATTTCACACAGATTTGCCAAATAGATTTTGAAGCTGTGTTCTTTGGTGGCATCACATTTCTAAGAACTTCTTTGGGCATTTGAACCTGTATTTGAAAAGTAACAGAGAAAGGAAAGTGGTAAAGTAATAAATGAATGTTCTATGAAGATGTTTTTGGTCTACTGTTGTTTTCTTCTTGGCAGCACACCCATGTTTTTTCAACAAAAGACAACATACAAACCCAAATATTATGGAATTTTTTTATTACTCTGTGATTTGTACCCTTCCAGTACCTTTTATTCATCCAGTAGCTTTTATTCAGAAAATTTTGATATTTATATATAATTTTCAATATAATTACCCATCTTTTTTGATGAGTATAAGCTACAGTCTTTTCTCTGCATACACTTATGTACTCTTGTTATGTTTACTTCAGTAAATTTAAAGCAATCTTTACATAGCAACTAGGTTTACATAACAACTATTATAAAAAATAAATAGTTTCACAGGAGAAATGAATGTCAAGCCATTTTAGAATTGACTAAAATGCAACTAATGTCTTCAAGGATTTTAGCACATTATTACCCTGTTCTATCAATCTGTTTAGATGCTGATGCTTCACCGTATGGGGTCAGAGTAGTGGTTTCTCACATAATGCCAAATGACCTAGAAAAGCATTTGTATTGTGAACACTTGCTGAAGAATTAGGCACAGATGGGAAGTTTTACCTTGCATATTTGAATTTGTTATCATTAAACTGCTGCATATCACTTGTATGTATATTTTGGACATCACTCTAAATCCATGATGTTGAGCTTCTAACTTCTTTACTTTAATACTTGATGGTTTATAAACATGAAAGAAAGAAACCTTGAAATAATTGCTAACTATAGGTATCCTAGGATAACCTTTCCATGTGTGAGAGAGTACCTTTGGATATCAAATTAATGGTGGAAAAAGAGACAAAGACTTTTGTCCATCTAAAGAAACACTCTTCTACATACTTGCTCATACAGAATAATTGTTTTACAAGCTGTGTGGCAATGCATCCAAATAGTAAACATAAATGGTACAGAAAATCCCATCCTATCAGGATAAAGCAATTTTAGAATGTTCACAGTACTGTCAAAAAGAAAAAAAAATAGTCATTTGAAACTATGAATAAAATTTGATTTTATACAATTAAGGTCAAATATTGAGTTCATTGTCCAGAAAAGAAATAGATATGCTCCTTTATTTTTTTCTCAAAGACAGGAAATAATTTGTTGTTCTGTCTAATGCTACATATGTTACAAAAAAGCAGACTGGAAGCTAAATAACAAAGGATATTGTTGCTGACATTAAGGAAGCTCTGTCTTAGGGTCAGGAAAGCCAGAAAATGTAAATGGCAATTAAAAGACATGGACTTTAGTTTAGTTTAATTAAAATAAATGGTGAGGGAGAAATGAGAGTCTCTGAATGGCACAGGGGTGCATCTAATTGAGAGAGACAAAAAGCAAATTATCTGTCTTTGATTGAGAGGCCATGGACATTTTTTTTCACTCTTTAACCCATGCTCTCCTCTATTAATTTTCTTTCATTTTTATATTGATTTGTTGATGAAAAATTTTGCTCCTCTTTTCATCACTGCTGCCTTAATGATGCACAGCCACTCGACTTTGCTCTCCCCTTATAAATAGGCCACTACTACAATAAGTGGTCACAATAAAATTATAAGCTTGAAAAAATGTATTGTTCAGCAAAAGGTGTTTTTCTGTTGTTCATTTACAAAAATCCTGAAATCTGTCCAGGATAGGTGACTTGAAACGAGAAGGGTTTTCCTGATGTATTTTTCCCAGTTCAGAAACAGTGCCAAATCCCCAGAGATGAGTAAACTACCCCTTCATTTTCAAATAGCTTGGTGATATCTTGTTCTTCATGATTTTGCATCTAGTGAGCCTGCAAAATACATGCGTTCCAGTTAAATACACACTAAATCTTCTCATTCTGCTGTCTGATGGATGATTGGATAATTTGTTTTTGGCCTTCAGTTAAGGTCTTACTCTCATTCACTGATGAGGGTATTATCTGTTGAATTCTGATTATGCATTAGATTCCACCAAAGTTTTCCAACCAAGATTGCAGTCAATTTTTAATTAGATCATTTTAGCATAAACAGAACAATATTATCTTAAAACAAGTTGTGGTAAGTGTGATTAATGCAAACAGTGTGGAAACCTCAAAACAGTGCTTTTATTACTGAAATAAATGAAATCTTCAGGGTATAGACATTTCATTGTCATCATACCCCAGATGCCATTGTCTGTTGCCTTTTCTGGAGTTAAATAGATTAGCCCATTTTGTTAGCTTGCTTCCAAGTTTACACTTTCCTTAGAATGCTCTTTCCTTGATGCTTTCTTGGATGAAAGAAAGCTCTTTATATGAACAGCTCAAACTTCTTTAAGCTTAAAGATGCTGCTTCAAGGAGCAAACTGCTTGCCAGAAAGACTGCTCAGAGAAGGGAAATGCACAAGGCATTAGCAGGATGAGAAACTTGCCCAAGTGGAAATTGTTACTTGGGGAATGGATGGCTTGTAGAAACAGAGAGCAGAAGGAAAAATTCTAAACATATCCAGTTTTAAACTGATTTGCCTCCCACATAAAAGAAATTTGGTGTAGGTAGGGGGACCAGAAGAGTCAGATTCTATTTGCATATATGTATGTGATCTTGCATATTCTTTCATAAAAGCACACCAAGGATAAAAATTATGTGTTCCTAGGGCCTACTTGTATATAAATATTTCAGCATGTAGTATATGCTTAAAATTACAAATTTATGTGCTAAGGAGATAACTGTTTGCTTGCTGGCATGCAAAAGTACAACTTGGGTATGGAACAAAACATCTGTGTATAAATTCTTAACACTGAACTTCATGTTACAGTATTTTAAGAAAAATACATTTTTTTCTAATATGTCAGCAAAGATTACTTTCCCTCACTCCCATAAGTTAGACTTAGAAAAGCTATTTTCATGTTAAGAATATAGTAGCCACATTACACTTTGGTAAATGACTTAGAGGCATCCTAGTTGCAGTCTTCTGGTCCGTTAGACATATAAACAAAATGATTGCTATAGAAGAGAAACTTCTCTAGTATGCACATGAAGATAATAGGGAGCTTGGGAGAAATAAGCTATGACTCAATGAAAAAAATCTTTGGCCAAATTTTGATGCCAAAAAGCTAAATACTACTATATTTTTGTGGCTGGACATTTTTTTACCTAAGTATAACTTGATAAACTTATTTACAGAGCTTTGCTAAATTGTTGTAATTATGTAACTGAGTCCAACTTTCTGAGGTGTCAAGTACATAAGTTTCCGTTTTATGAACCAAAGTATGTCTAAAATATTTGGGGGATGGCTACAAATTATATAACTTACCAATTTTCACACATAGAAATGAATATTTGAAGGATAAGTTTTTCTTTTTTTTCTCCTTCAGTTAAGTTCATTTATTTTTTAAATTTTTTATTATGAATGAAGTCACATTTTCTATCAGTGTATATCCTTATTATATGCGTCCCTTCCCCCTCCTACCCCCTCCAGTCACTCTCTCTTCTCCATATCTCCCGATCTCCTCTCCAGCATGGGCAGGAAGTCCCAGGATCCCAATATTGCTCAGTTCAGTCACCACTCCTGGCAGATCCAGTTTCCTCCCCTCTCAAGACATTTAGGGTAAATCATTACACAAAAGAATGGCTGCTGTAACTGATTCTTTCATATTCTGTGACCTACTGTAGACTAGTAACTCATTTGGAACATAGTTAAGCCACATGTACATATATACATCTTGCAGACGGCAGTGCTAAGAGGAGGAATATTTATAGAGCACACTGGGATTCTAAAATGCAAAGAGATAAAGAAACACAAATTATTAAGCATCCTGGTAAATACTTATCATGAAAAGATTTAGACTAATGAGCAGCATGCTGTTTATTCCTGGAGGCCTTTTCTCGGCTTTAGTTATTATTAACGAAGTTGCAAATACCATTGGTAAAGTCAGGTTCTTCAGAAAGTGTACCCATCCAGGTATAAATGTAATCTCACACACACACACACACACACACACACACACACACACACACCAAAGCAAATAAATCATGTTTTCAATAAAGAAACAATGGCATGCCTGAAAGATCACTCACTTTGTCTTTTGCTATTCTAAGCTATTGCTAACTCATAGCTTTCTGCTATTAGCATTCCAGTTCTCTACCATTACCAGTAGACAATAGACAATAACAGTTCAATAAAAAGCTCACTTCAAATTATCCAGATGAGTTTCATATACACAATTCACAGATTTCAGGCACAATTGAGGAGAAATAGTATTCTTTTGTTCTTGAAAATCAAGGTAAGCTTTCTGCCTCTGCAATACTGTCAGCACAGGCTGCACAATGACATGCAAGACAGGGAGCAAGTGAGGCAGGAATCAGAAAGGGCAACACAAGTTAAATACAACAACAACAAATACTCCAAAGTGTCTTTCTTCTTTGGAGTATTTGTTGTTGTTGTATGTCTTATATCAAAGCCATAAAGACTATGTTCCGTTCTGTAAGAAAGCAGCATGTGTAACCATAAAACTGGGGCTCTTATCAGTCAAATAAGCCTCTTTCATCCACTTTCTGGAAAGCATGCTACACACCCAAAGACACAATTTTCTTTTGTGAAGTGAGTGAATGTTTTATTCTCTTGTTTTGACAATGACATAGGAATTTTCCAGGTGAACAAGCTCTTCAAATAAAACTCCCTGTCTTACCAGATATAAGCTAGAGGAAGGAAGGAGTGTAAACGTTTTATCGGTACAGAAGTGAGAATAAGCTTGGACTTAGTTGGACCTCAGACAGGAAAGTTAGTATTTGTGCACACCTTCCATACCACATGCCTTCTTTGATCTTTATGAATGGCATTGTAACTCAAAAGCAGAATCACGGCTCAGAGAGCACAAATGGATAATGGGTCATATATACAGCAGTCCAACTGATGTGCCTTATTTCTAGATTTTTACAATAAAATAGTAACTATGTTTACCATTGTTAAAGTGTTATTTTGAAGATAATTGAGTAGGTGTAAAGATTATTAAAGAAAAGGGATGATCCATAGAAAAATACTGTCTATGATCTTCTTTAAGAATCCCATTTTTTGGTCCAGAAAACCTACAAGGGGGCTAGATTTTCACAGGAAGGTGTAATGGGTAGGCACACAAAACCTCATGTACATGCATTATGCACTCAGAAGCTTATAATTGCATATGCAAAATGGATAATTGCATGCAAAATTTTTCACTTGTGTGTGCAATTACCCATTTTATATACACACAAATGCTTGTTTGAAAATCTGGCCCTAGAACTCTTGCTATAGATGAAAAAAATCAGCTTGCATACATGGTTTTTGAAACAGAAATTATGGCTTGCCTTGACTATGTAACTGCTGTCAAGTATTTAAGTTGTCTTTTCAGAGATGATTCAAAATGTATTTTTCAGGCTGCATAACATGACAGGGTCATGAGAGATAGTTTTTGAAATTAACATAGAAAGTTTTTATTCAGCTGCCACTGAAGATGCTGATAGAGCTTCTAACATCAGAAACCAGTGATAAGGACTGTGTAATCAGTGCTGCATATAAGAGGCTACTGTGCAATGTAGAAAAGGTAATTATATTGAATCATAACTATGGGGCAATACATTTTAAAGATTTCCCTATTTTTAATTGTCTATAGTGCAGCAACAAACAGTTCTTTGCTTGTTGGTCTATTTGAAAGAGGATTGCTTTCTTTTACTGTTCACTGAGTTCTAGTATTTTTATGTTAGCATTTCTTGATTTCCAAATATTAACTGTAACTGTGATGTAAGTAGACTTTATAATATACAG
This sequence comes from Sigmodon hispidus, assembly GCA_004025045.1. Lineage (NCBI taxonomy): Eukaryota > Metazoa > Chordata > Mammalia > Rodentia > Cricetidae > Sigmodon > Sigmodon hispidus. The sequence continues at coordinate 12,899 of PVIH01006680.1, forward strand.
AAGCCTCCGAGGCAAAAATTAAGTGTCAAGGAGAGTGCTTCAGAAATTAGCCTATAAACTCAAAATACTACTTTAGCTCATTATTTTAGTCTAGCTGCATCTATTGTAATGATAATGTTTTGTTAAGGAAGCTAATCTCCAAAACTCTCATTTTGGTTCTGCCTATTTCTTACTGTACTGAAAGTTTCTTAATGTTAAATTCACATTTCTTTCCACTACATACCATCTTCTGTTTTCTCTATTAAAAATCCAATTTACTAAAATGATTTTCATTATGGTTTGAAAAACTTTTTCAAAATTTCCTCCCACAGTTTCTTTTGGCTTTCTGTCTGGTTTCAATCAAGTGAATATTTCTATTGTTTATCCAGTTTTCCTTGAAGGTTCTTTGTTGCCAAATTTATCCGCCAGGCCTGGTCAATAATCTTCTTTGCAAAACCTTGTACTATGTAAAAAATGTCTCTCTAGAAGAAATGCACAGCTTTTGGGACAGGTACCATTTTCCAAAATTAAATGAAGATCAGATTAAATATCTAAATAGACCTATAAACCTAAAGGAAATGGAAGCTGTCATTAAAAGCCTCCCAAGGAAAAGAAGCCCAGATCCAGATGCATTCAGTGCAGAGTTCTAACAGAAATTCAAAGATGAGTTATTACCAATACTCTTCAAACTGTTTCACACAGTAGAAATTGAAGAAGTATTGTCAAATTCCTTTTATGAGGCCATTATTACCCTAACACCCAAGAAACTCAAAGACACAACAAAGAAGGAGAATTACACAACAATTTCCCTCATAAATATTGATGCTACAATTCTCAACAAAATTCTGGCAAGCTGTATACAACAACATATAAAAAATATCATCCAACATGATCAAGGAGGCTTCATCCCAGAAATGCAGGGATGAATCAACATACAAAAAGCATAAATGTCATCCAGCATATAAACAAACTGAAGGGAAAAAAAAACACATGATCACAACCTTAAATGCTGAAAAAGCCTATGACAAAATCCAATACTCTTTTATGATAAAAGTCCTGTGATATCAGGAATATAGGGAAAATATCTAAATATAGTTAAGGCAATTTGAAACATGCCAACAGCCAACAGCCAACATCAAACTAAATGGAGAAAAACAAAAAGCAATCCCACTAAAAACAGAAACTAGACAAGGATGTTCTCTCTCCCCTTATCTATTCAATATAGTTCTCAAAGACTTAGCTAAAGCAAGAAGAGTATAAAAGGAGACTAAGGGAATACAAATTGGAACAGAAGAAGTGAAACTGTCTCTATTTGCAGATGATATGATTGTATACATAAATGATCCACAAAATTCTACCAGGGAACTTCTACAGCTGCTAAACACCTTCAGCAATGTAGCAGTAAACAAGATTAACTCAAATGAATCAGTAACCCTCCAATACACTAAAGATAGAAGAGCTGAAAAAGAAATAAGGGAAACATCACTCGTTTTCATAGTTGTAAATATCATTAAATATCTTTGAGTAACTACATTTAAGGAAGTAGCAAATCAGCTTGACAAAAACTTTAAATGACTGAAGAAAGAAATTGCAGAGGATATCAGAAAATGGAAATATCTTCCATGTTACTGGATAGGTAGGATCAACATAGTAAAAATGCCAATTCTACCAAAAGCAATCTACAGATTCAATGCAATTCCCATCAAAATCCCCACACAATTTTTTACATAGCTTGAAAGAACAATACTAAATTTCATTTGGAATAACAGGAAATCCAGGATTGCCAAAACAATACTGCTCAACAAAAGAAATTCAGGAGGCATCACCATGCCTGACTTCAAGTTGCACTATAGAGCTACACTAATAAAAACAGCCTGGTACTAGCATAAAACAGAATTGTGGATTAATGGAATCAAATTGAAGATCCCAACATAAACCCAAAAACCTATGAACACCTGATCTTCCACAAAGAGGCCCAAAATACTCAATGGAAAAAAGATAGTATCTTTAACAAATGGTGTTGGCATAGCTGGATGGTAGTGTGTAGAAAATGCAAATAGATCCAAGCCTATCACCCTGCACAAATCTCAAATCCAAGAGGATCACAGACCTCAACATAAACCCAGCCACACAGAACCTGATAGAAAAGAAAGTGGGAAATACCCTCCAATCCATAGACACAGGTGACCACTTCCTAAATATAACACCAATAGGATAGACAGTAAGAACAACAATCAACAAGTGGAATCTCCTGAAACTGAGAAGCTTCAGTAAAGCCAAGGATACAGTCAATAAGACAAAACAACAGCCTACAGAATGGGAAAAGATTTTCACCAACCCTACAAGTAACAGTGGACTGATTTCTAAATTATTTAGAGAACTTAAGAAACTATATCCCAAAACCTTGAATAACCCAATCAAAAAAAGGGATCAGAACTAAAAAGAGAATTCTTTATTTTGTTTGAAATGTTATTTTTGTTTGTAAATTTTTTATTATATAAGAGGTAATTTACATTTTCAAAACTAACTTCTTTAAAAGCATAAACAAAAACTTTAAGATTTTAATGTTAGTGGAACATGTGTGCACATCCATATATACCACAAACACATTGCTGTTGCCTAAGGTTTAAACAGCTCAGTTTGTGTGATGTCACGGCTTTATCATTATTTTTCAAACATGGTTTTTCCATCTTTCATTCCTTTTTTTCTTTTTCTTTCATTTTGATGTTTATAATTATTGTCAATGTGTTAACATTATTTTATTCTCAAGGTATTTGACATAACATTTTGGTCTATCTTGGCATTATTAGAGGTAATACATGGGTGTCTGCTCTTCGTACTACTGACACTTTTCTTTACAGGGATAGAAAATGTGACTTTATTCATAATAATAAAAAAGAATGAATATCATACATTTTTAACAAGGTACAATGAAATACTATCTATAATTCTGTTCTCTTCTTCAAATTATCAGGCCAACAAGTCCAGAAAAATATTATCAGAAAATCATTGAAAAACCTCATGACCCAAATTTTAGAAATTTAGACTTTCTTTTTATACTCTTATTTTCCTGAAATATTTTTATACTCAAAAATTAAGTAATTTCTAAGAAGAGAAAAGAAACCTTCTATAAACACATTTAAAACTGTTGTTAGCTTTCTAGTTCAAATTCATTTTTATCTGAATTAATTTTTGTGAAGATATTGTACATAAAAGCCTAATATACTTCAATGTTGTTAAATTTTTTATTTATTATTATGAACAAAGAAGTCACACTTTCTATGCTTGTATATCCTTATTCAAGGTTCTTTCCCCTTCCCACCACATCAGGTAATTCTCTCTTCTCCACAACTCCCCATCCCCCCACCTGGGCAGTTGGCAGGGAGTCCCAAGGTCACAAGGTCCCAATATTGCTTAGTTAAGAAAAGGGATAGCTCAGCCTTTAAAGGCTTGGCTCACAACCATAAATATAAAAGAGAATTCTTAACAAAAGAAGTACGAATGGCTGAAAGGCACTTGAAAAAGTGTTCAACATCTTTAGTCATCAGAGAAATGCAAATCAAAACAACTTTGAGATACCACCTTATACCTGTCAGATTGGCTAAGAGAAAAGACACAAATGACAACCTATGCTGAAGAGGTTGCAGACCTAGGGGAATACTCCTCCATTGTTGGTGGGAGTGTAAGCTGGTTCAGCCGCTCTGGGATGCAGTATGGCAATTTTTAAGAAAACTGGGAATCAGTCTCCCCAAAGACACAGCAATACCACTACTGGGCATATACCCTAAAGATGCACATTCACACTCTTAAGGCATTAGCTCAACTGTGTTTATAGCAACATTGTTCATAATAGCAAGAACCTGCAAACATCCTAGAGGCCCCTCACCTGAAGAATGGATTAACAAACTATAGTACATTTACACAATGGTGTACTACTCAGCAGAAAAAAAAAAAAAAAAAAAAAAAAGATACTCTAAAATTTGCAGGCAAATAGATGGATTTGGAGAATATCCTCCTGAGCAAGGTTTGACAAACTCAGAAAGATAAACAGGGGATGTACTCACTCATTGGTGGACTTTAAACAAAAATAGCTAAACACGTCCAAGCTGCAAACCACAACCACTGAACAGCTTGTGATCTGAAATTCCTTGGACTGGCACCTTGGAGCCCATTCCCTCCAGAGGAACACCTGAGCCAGTCTTGATGTTGGGGTGAGGAAAGCAGATCTGCCTGGAGTGAATATTGAACTAAGCCAGCTTGGGACCTTTGGGACCTCCTGCCCTTGCTAGGGGGTAGATAAACTGAAGGTGAAAAGAGTGAGTGACTGGGAGTGGTAGAGGGGGAAGGTAGCCTGAACAAGGGGGTATATGAATTACAAAAAAAAATGACTTTTTTCATAATGAAAACAAATAAAAAAGGAAAAGTGGAGAGACAAGTATCTCCTTCCAATTGTCTTTCAAATTTCATGTAATTCAAATTTATGATAACATGATCACACACATTAAAACCAATAGCCTGCATCACCATAGATAATTGACAAAGACAGGTTTATCAGGTCATAAGGCATATGTGGAGAACAATTCAGTTTGTGATATATTGAACAAAGTAAGGTAAACAGTTGGGTTGACTTGACATCATATATGGTAGTGAATACAATACTTTTCCAAGACAATACTTATGTTTACTTGAAATTTTTCATCATGTATATTAAACTTCTAATTCTATCATCCCATTCACTCTTTCTAGTATCTCCCATGGGAGATGAGTTGGTAATACTGTCATTTTACTGATAGTAAATTTTACAACATGATTCTTACATGAGTAAGAGAATGTGGCTTGTTAATGGTAGGACCACAATGGCAAGACACATTTATGAGTGCAGACACAATTTGTTTCTCCTCATCGATAATACTACCAACATCTCAATAACCATATTTATAGAATAAAATAATTGACTCTAATATATATTTTTCTCTATTAGACACACTATGAATCCTTGATGAGCAATCTTTGTAAACTTACAGGGATTAATTTTTAAATTAATTTAAGACTCATCTTTGAAAACATCTTAATAAAAATATAAAATTTGCCTTCATATAATGAATAGTTTTATGTCACATTAATTTAGGCTGGAATAATTTTGGAAGAGGGAACCTCAATGTAAATATGCCCCTACCAGATTAGCCTGTCAGTAAAGCCTAATGAACATTTTCTTGATTAGTAATTTCTTTTGAGAGGGTCCAGCTCATATTAAGTAGTGCCAACCCTGGGTAGCTTTACCTGGGAGCCTTAAGATAGAACACTAAGCAAGGCACTAGAAGCAAGCTAGTAAGCAGGCTTTATTTATTAAAAACTTCTTTCAAGTAGAGACCAAGCCATAACTCTTCTGAGTTCTTTTGCTGTCAGGAAATTTCTTCCAAAGCTAACGAGCATATCTCCAACTTCTCCACAAGTACTTTCACATGAGAAAAGAAAGCACCTGCTGAAGAGAGTTCTAAAAGAAGAAATAATATGCCTAAGAAAAATTGAAAAAACATTTTTATCCTTAGAAATGAGAAAAATTCAAATTAAAAATGAATTTATGATTTTATCACTGTCCTATTAGAATGGGTAAGATCAAGAAAAGAATAAAAAATGTTGGTAAGGATCTGTGGAAAGCAAACTCTCATTCACTGCTGGTAGTTTTACAAACTAATGTGGACACTAAGGAAAGAAGTGTAGATCGATATCAAAGACCACATAACTCAGCTATAAATTTTTTGGTTGTCAAACTTCTCAAATTCTTAGTTTGCAGATACTGGTTCAGCTACATTCATTACCACTTTATTTACAATAGGAAGTAATTGATTACAGCCTGAATACCTTCAAATGATAAATAGAAAGTAAAAATATGGTACATATTCAAAATAGCATACTATTCAGCTGTTAAAAAATTAAAATAATAAAACTTGGTAAATGGAGGAAATGAAAAAATATCATGCTAATTGAGGAAACACAAAAACAGAAAAGACAAATGCTGTATGTTTTGTCTCATTTGTATTCTCTATCGTTAATTATTTAATGTAAATATATCATCTGAAGAAAAAAAACACTTGAGGGGCTCTCTAAGATGTAGTGTGATTATGTGTGACATTGTAAATAATGGTCCTGCCTATGGGTTTAATAAAAATGCTGATTGGTTGAAGGCAGACAGGAAGTGTGGGTGGGGCTACTAGTCTAAGAAAACTCCGGGAACATCTCAGAGCAGACACAGACACCTCAAAGTTTCCAGGCAATGGAACAGAGTAAAGAGGTTGAAATGCTGCTCTGAGAAAACGTACTGAGTCTCATGATTGAACAAGATGGGTTGAGTTCAGATGAAAAAGGTATCAAGATATATGCCTGGGCTCTTCATCAATCAGCAGAAAATTAATGTAAGCATCTATGTGTCTTGGTGTGACTGCAAGCATTTCTGCTGGACTGCCAGACTGCCTGTCAATCCTATAATCTAGATGGGAAAGTCTGGGCCAGAAACCTAATACATCACTAAGGGGTGATAATAAAATAAAAGTAGAATAAGAGGAAATGGGAAAAATGGGAAGAGAGAGACTTACCATGCAAGAGATGGCAATTAAGAGTGGCAGGGTGGGAGAAGGGATATATAACACTAACAGTGTTTGGAAAAGCCATGGGAATCATATTAATTTACATTCACTTAAAGTCTGTGTATGTGTGTGTGCATGCATTCATTTGTTTATTTTAAAAGAAATTATACAATTTGTGTGATGGTGTTCTTCCCAAAAGTCATAGAGTATTAAATAAAAACACCAGAACCAGGAATGGGGCACATTGTTAGAGATGCCCAAAAGACCCCCAAAACAATACAGGTCATTACCTTTTCCATTTGATACCTCCTAGGAATTGAGACTCTATTGATGAATATATCACACATTTTTGTCCCAGCATGGAGGAACTAAGCAGGCAATAACATGGACTCCTCCTTTCCTGAGGAATAGTTCTCATCATAGTAAAAGGAGCTATTCAAGGGGAATAAAAGCAACTAATGATCCTACCAAGCTGCAGATCCTACTATGTACAACAATGAACAGCATGCCAAGATATTCCAAAGGATACAGTGGAGGAACTTATATCTTGTCAGTGACCTACAGCTATCTAATTAAAATTAATGTCCCTCAATTGGAGATAATTCACACCTAAAATGGTAAACCTAGCCAACTACCTGTGGCTGGTGATTCCAGGGAACCTAGAGGAGAACCTACAATTGCTGTTCTGTAAAGAAGAATAATTTCTATGTGCTTTCTTAGTAGTTATTTCAATACACAGGTAAACATAGCTCTCACACCTCATTAGAGAAGCTTCTTTTTCAAATAGGCAAAGACCAAATTAAAAAACCACAACTGATAAAATCTTAGAGAACAACTCACTGTGGGATGTCCAAGACCCACTGATACATCCACAGTATAACCCCTATGCACTCTTAAGGCTAAAAGAACATCAAGGAAGAGGGAGCAGAAAGACTGTGAGAATCATAGAACTAGGAGGTCTGCTAGGAGACTCTGAGTAAGCAAAGTATCAAATATGGAGAAAACAGAAGACAACAAAATTCTGAAGTACCTTCCAGTGGTGTTTCAGTCAAATTCTTTTCATTACAATAAAATAGAGTTGATAGTTTTTATCTAGAAATTGATGTTTTTTCTGGCTTTGTATTATTTGGGTCCTGAAGATAAATTTATTGGAAACTAGTATTTAGCTAGCAGAAAAACAAATTTTAGCATATCAATTACAATTAAGAAAAATAAATTGGCTGTGTCTATATTTCTTAAATTACTAACAGAAATAATTTGTTAAAATTATAGTAGAGTTTCTTTCCAGGTACTTTATGTAAACATATATTTCCCAGTGGGTGTTGGGATAATTGGTGACAGCATGCAATATTTTTTTAATGTCACATTTGAAAATTCTCAGATCTCAAGAGAACTGCTTTTTAATGGAACAAACATTTATGAAACAATTTTTACTTAAATATTGTTATATAAAATCTTCCTAGGAACAATCTTCCGTGAATAAATACTTTTCAAAAGAAAGGAAAATTATATACAAATTCTGTATGTTAATCTGTCTTTTGTTAAAATCACCTAAGACAAATGTAAAAAGTCCTTTTATAAATGCTCTATTAATTACGTATGATATGATAATGCCACTGCATAAAATATTATCACTGAAATAATTAACTGATTTAATCTTTTCATCAAACATGTTCATCCACCAAGGCAAAAGTGTTGAAGCTAATAGCAACCATTACTCAAAGAAATAGTTTTTGTGAGTTTTGTGGAGTAATTTTAAAATAATTTTTACTTGAATAGTTAAATAAGAAATCCAGCACATCAAATATAAGCTAGAATGTAAAAGTCAATAACATAAATGTGAAACAATATCAAGTTGTATTGTAATTAAAAGCATGCCCTGCCTAGCTTACTTGCTGAGGACACAATACTATTGTGGCCAGTAGTTGCTTCTCAATCTTTTTGATACTCTGGGAATTATTCTTCCTGTAAATAAATGTGGATATAGTATGAAAATAGGGCAGATGATCTGTACAAATACATTCTTACACTGGAAAAGATAAGCTCATAGCAAATGTCTTTAAAATGATTCAGAAGCCTTTCTTTACAGACAAAGTATTATTTGAATAAACAGAGAAAGAGGAAGTATATATAATAATACACAAAGGAAAAAAAACAGAATTTGGCAATCTTAGGATATTTTTAGTGTTATTATAGGATATAATTGGTATTGCATTGTACAATAGATATAAAAAAAGACATAAAGGAGATTGATGGCGTGAAACTAGAGGCTATAATTTAGCTCTCGTCATCTTTCATATATACTATTCATAGTGAATTAAGATTTGTTTTTTAGCAATGTTGTTTACAGTAAGTAAATATAGGCTTTTATCTAGATTGAGTAGGGGGTGGAGCATGAAAACTGTTGGCAATAGCATAAATGAGAGCATACAACATATCTTTGGAGGACACTGTAAGAATCTATCTGAGCACAGCATGGTATCATGGTATCTCACACCTTTAATCACAACAGTTAAACCTATGTGAGTTCAAAGCCAGTCTGAACTGCCTAGAAAGTTCTAGACCAGCCAATGCTACACTATGAGATCCTGAATAAAAAAAATAATTTAAAAAATTATAAAATATTCTATCTTGTCATGATTATATAATTATATTATGTATTTTTATTAAATTAGTATGTGTTTAGAGGTCTTTCAAATTTTCATAGCTCTTAAATAGTATAAGCACTTAGACCTTCTCAAAAATTACTCTTTTTTTCCTCTATAAAATATGGAGCTGATGAAGCAGTACACACACACCACTCATACAAAACTATTATTCCAGACTTAATTCTAAGTGTATATAACAAAATTGAACTACCATAATCACCTAATTCCTGAGTGCTAATATCCACTAGAATAAACATATAACTTATCTCATGATATTCTGATTATTTACAAGTGTACTGAATATTACTATATCATCTAGACACAAGACAAGTCATGTGAGATGAGGGAACTGTTGCAGGAATTCTAATTGGTCTACAATAAAATCCACAGCCTGATATTGGGGTAGATGTTGAAAAACCAGAACGATGAACACAAAGAAAATATATGTGTAGCAATCTTATTTGTATTTCCACCCTTGATAAGCCATGCTTATGATTCTTATCCTCTGTATAGTTATTGTTAACTCTTCCGCATTTTAAATTCTTTTTACTGTTTTTTTTCTTGATAAATACAAAATAAAAAAAAAAAAAAAGAAAAAGAAAGAAAAACCAGAAAGATAAAGGAAAAAGCCACAATCACTTCTCACCTAATCAACTCCTCAGCTGAAAGGGAGAGACATCCTGTCTCCATAAATCTTCAGACTGAATGCTCTGAGAACCTGTCTCCTGCTGCCTTATATTCCTTTCCAAACCTAGCCATATGCTTTGGAGTCTCCACCTTCCTAATTCTAGGATTAAAAACCTGGTACTCCTGAATCCTGGGATTAAATTGGTGAACCATTACCACCCGGCCCTGTTTCTCTTTAAGACTGGATTAATCTCCTTGTTGCCAAAGGTTGTTGTATATTCACAGAGATATATCTGCCCCTGCTTTCCCAGTGCTAGAATTAAAGTTATGTGCCACCCTTGCCTGGCCTCTATGGCTAGCTAGTGGATGATTTTACCATCTGAAGTTCAGGCAAGCTTTATTTGTTAAGACATACACAAAATATCACCACAGGAATCACCCTTTCCTGGATTGTGCCTCCCACCCTCATGACTCCTCCAAAAGCATATACCTTCCAAGCTAGTCCTGGCCCTACTTCTGAGCCCCAGCCCCACCCCAGAAGACTTTCTTCAATCAGGCCAAAGCCAGAAAAGCCCAAAGTGGTTAGTGACCCACCTGCCAAAGGAACTTTATGCCACCTAGGATTCTGGCCCATAGTACACTCACGTATGCCAATGCCATTCTAACTTATCCATAGTCTAGCTGCTGGACCCAATGTGAGAGGAATTCTGTCACTGAGGTGCAGACTGCATCAGCCACAGCCACTCTTACCATTTGGCAAGTCCACTCCCAGAAGTCCATCAGACTATATTGACCCAGATACATTCCATACCAGCTGAAAGAACAGAAGGCATAGGCCCACATATAATCCACAGCAGTTGGAAAAACAGCCTCAACAACTCTACCAGAGTATAGGCTGGTCCTAGGTACTCAGAATAAGAATCGAGCTTTATCAAAGACCAGGCTTGATCTAGAGGCCCAAGAATATTTTGAGTTTACTACAGGTTAGACTGGATAAAGGAAGATATGGCCTCAAAAACCCCAGTGGAGACACACTACTGAATCTAAAGACTCACCATTCACCAGAACCCTTGGCCAATTAAGCCAAAAGAGCAGAGAAGAAACACAAACCAAGAAACAAAACACTCACCCAACAAAGACAAATATAGAAATCAACACATTGACCTATAATTATAAAATATTCAGATGCCTAAATACTAGTGTTAGAAACAATCAAGAACCTAGAGATCAATATGTCACCTTTGGAATGTAGGTACCCTATGACAGGAAGATCTCAACATTCCAATGCATCTGAGTCACAAGAAAATGACCTTAAAAATAACTTTATTAAGATGATAGAGGTCCTTAAAGAAGAAATTTTAAAATATCTTTAAGAAATCAAAAAAAGAAAATTAAAAATGGTAGGAAATCAATAAATCTCTTAAAGAATTTTAAGAAAAAACATGAAAAAACACTTGAGAGAAAGAAACCTGTTTGAGACTGGAAAAAGGAATAATAAAAAGAATAAAGAAAACACAAAATGAGAAAATTCTGAAAATGGAAAACAATGGAAAGCAAATAGAAACTACAACTGAAACCATTACCAACAGGTTATAACAGTTAGAAGGAAGAATCATAGTGTCCAGAGCAAACTCAGAGGTGAGGGAACCTCAGCTCTTAGGTTGACTCAGGGAGAATCCCTGGGGGGGGTGCTGGGTTCACACTCAGGGTCCAGATCTCAGACTCTTGGCTAAATCTAGCCCTAGGCTAAAACTGGGAGGATCCTTCTCCAGCAATTACTAGCAGGAAGGACTTTCTTTGGCCTGGCCCCAACTCCAGGGTAAGCTCCCTCATCACAGACAGACAGACACCAAACCCTGTCCAGAGCAAACTCAAAGGTGAGGGAACCTCAGCTCCTGGACTGCCTCACAGAGAATCCCTCTATGGAGGTGAGGTCACATCCAGGGTCCTGATCTCAGAGTCTCAGCTAGATGACTGGCCCTAGGCTAAAACTGGAAGGGTGCTTCTCCAGTGATTCCTAGCAGAAGGGACTCCTTTGACCTGGCCTCATCTCTAGAGCGAAATGGCTTAATCATAGACAGACAGACAGACAGACAGACAGACACCATTGAAATGGAGACCTATGTCCAAAGCAAAGTAAGAGACCATGCAATCCCTGTGTTCAGAAGACACAGGAGACACACAAGCCCTCTAACCACACCTGACTAAGAGCTGACTGAGTGTGAACAACTGAAGCCATGGGCAGATGACAGTGCAAAAATACATATAACAATGTAAAGAACAGCAAGGCAACACCAGAAGAAACTGGTGGCTCTACAACACCAAGACCTGGACAGAGCAATGAAGAGGAAACAGAAGGAAACAACCTCAAAAACAACTTTAAGAAGATTGTAGAAGCCTTAAAAGAGGATATAAAAAATTCCCTTAAGGAGATAGAAGAATATACAAACAAAAAATTGGAAGAGATGAACAAATCCTTTAAGGAACACAAAGAAAACCAAGAAAAGGAAAACCAACAAATGAAAGAAACATTTCAGGAACTAAGAATTGAAATAGAAGCAATAAAAAGGCACAAAATGAGGCAAAGGTGGAAATAGAAAATCTGAAGAAAAGAGCTGGAAATACAGACACAAGTATAACCAACAGAATCTAAGAGATGGGAGAGAGAATCTCCGGAATGGAAGACTCAATAGTGGAAATAGGTACATCACTCGAAGAAAACATTAATACCACAAAATCCCTAACACAAAATGTTCAGGAAATTTGGGACACCATGAAAAGTCCTAACCTGAGAATAATAACAACAGAAGGAGAAGAATTCCAGCTCAAAGACATAGATAATGTATTCACTAAAATCATAGAAGAAAACTTTCCCAACCTAAATAAGGAAATGCCTATAAAGATACAAGAAGCTTTCAGAACACCAAATAATTTAGACTTCCCAAAATAGTCTGTATACCACATAATAATCAAGACACAAAATATACAGAACAAAGAAAAAAATTTAAGAGCTGCAAAAGAAAAGGGCCAAAGTTCCTATAAAGGCAGACCATCAGAATATGTCCCGACTATTCAAAGGAAACAATGAAAGCAAGAAGATCCTTGTCAGAAATTATACAGACACTAAAAGAACATGGGATCTAACCCAGACTACTATACCCAGCAAAACTATCAATCACCATAGATGAAGTAAATAATATCTCAATCTCACCCTTGAATAAGTCAACGAGACAGAGAATCACCAGAGAAATAATGAGTCTAACAGAGGTTGTGATTCAAATGGATTTAATATATAGTTACAGAAGCTTCCACCCAAACACAAAGGAATATACATATTTCTCGTCACCACAGGGAACTTACTCTAAAACTGACCACAAAATTGTTCATAAAGCAAATATCAATAGATACAAAAATGGAAATAATTCTTTATATCATATCAGACCACCAGGGCCTAAAGTTAGAGTTCAACAACATCAAAAATCTCAGAAAGGCTACCAACTCATGGAAACTAAACATCACTCAACTTAACCACCTCTGGGTCAAGGAAGAAATTAAGAAAGATATCAAAGACTTCCTAGAGATTAATGAAAATAAAGCCACAACATACCCAAACTTATGGGACACAATGAAAGCACTTTTGAGAAGAAACTTCATAGTACTAGATGTCTATATGAAAAACATAGACAAAGCCCAGAATAGAGAGACATGACAGCACCACTGTAAATCTTAGAACAATTAGAAGCAAACTTACCTAGAAGGAGTAGATGGCAGAAAATAATCAAATGTACAGCTGAAATCAATATAATTGAAACAAAAAGAACAATATAAAGAATCAATGAATCAAAGAGTTGGTTCTTTTAGAAAGTCAACAAGATAGATTAAACCCCTAACCAAACTAACCAAAAAACAGAGAGAGAGAGAGAGAGCGTATCCAAATCAACAAAATCAGAAATGAAAACGGGGACATAACAAGAGACCCAGAGGAAATCCAGAGAATTATCAGGTTATACTTTGAAAAATCTATACTCCACACAAATGAAAAACCTAGAAGAAATAAATAGCTTTCTCCACAGGTACCACTTACCAAAATTAAATCAAGAACAGATTAATTACCTAAACAGACCTATAAACATATAGAAAATTAAAGTTGTCACTAAAAGCCTCCCAAGTATAAAAAGGCCAAATCCAGATGGTTTCAGTGCAGAATTCTACCAGACGTTCAAAGAACTAACATCAATACTCCTCAAAAGGTTTCATAGAGTAGTAACTGAAGGAATTTTGCTAAACTCTTTTTATGAAGCTACAAAACCCTAATACCCATCCACTCAAAGATGCAACAAAGAAGGGGAATAACAGACCAATTTCCCTTGTGAATATTCATGTAAAAATTCTCAGTAAATTCTGGCAAACTGTATACAACAACATATAGAAACTATCATCTACCACAATCCTGTAGGCTTCCTTCCAGAAATATAATAATGGTTCAACATACAGAAAACTGTAAATATCAACCATCATATAGACAAAGTGAAGGAGAAAAAAACACTTATATCGTTAGTCCCTGAAATAGCCTTTGACAAAATCTAACAATCCTTTATGATAAAAGTCCTGGAAAGGTAAAGAATTCAGGGAAAATAAATATAATAAAGGTTATTTACAAGAAGCCAACAGCCAACTTCAATCTAAATGGAGAAACACTTGAACTTAAAATCAGGAACTAGACAAGGCTGTCCTGTGTCTCCTTATCTATTCAATATAGTTCTCAAACACTTAGCTAAAGCAATAAGGGAATGATTAAGGAGATTAAGAGGATAAAAATTGGAATAGAAGAAGTGAAACTATCTCTATTTGCAGATGATATGATTGTATACGTAAGTGACCCACAAAATTCTACCAAAAAACTTCTGCATCTGATAAAACCCTTCAGCGAAGTAGCAGGATAAAAGATTAACTCAAATAAATAAGTAGCCCTCCTATACACTAAAGATAATAGAATTAAAAAAGAAATAAGGGAAACATTACTCTTTTTCATAGCTGCAAATAGCATTAAATACCTTGGAGTAACTATATTCAAAGAGTAACAAATCAACTTGACAAAAATTTTAAATCACTGAAGAAAGAAATTGAAGAGGATATCAGAAAATGGAAAGATCTCCCATGTTATTGGATAGGTAAGATCAACATAGTAAAAATACCAATTCTACCAAAAGCAATCTAAAGATTCAATGCAATTCCCATCAAAATCCCCACACAATTTTTTACAGACTTGGAAAGAACAATATTCAATTTCATTTGGAATAATAGGAAAGCCTGGACTGCCAAAATAAATTTGCTCAACAAAAGAACCTCAGGAGGCATCACCATTCTCGACTTCAAATTATAATATAGAGCTACAGTAGTAAAGACAGTCTGGTACTAGTATATAAACAGACATGAATTGAAGATTGCGACATTAACTGAAAAACCTATGAACAACTGATCTTTGACAAATAGGCCCATAATATTAAATGGAAAAAAGATAGCATCTTTAACAAATGGTGTTGGCATAGCTGGATGATAGTGTGTCGAAAAATGCAAATAGATCCAACCCGATCACCCTGTACAAAATTCAAATCCAAGTGGCTCAAAGATGGCCACATTAAACCCAATCACAGTGAACTTGAAAGGAAACCAAGTAGGAAATACCTTCCAATGCATTGGAACAGGTGACCACTTCCTAAATATAATACCAATAGCACAGACACTAAGAAAAACAAATAGTAAGTGGGACCTACTGAAACTGAGAAGCTTCTCTAAAGCAAAAGAAGCATTCAGTAAGCCAAAGGACACTCTACAGAATGGGAAAAGATTTTCACCAATCCTACAAGTGACAGAGGACTGATCTCTAATATATAGAGAGAAATCAAGAAACTAGAGCCCAAAACCTTAAATAACCCAGTTAAAAATAGGGTTCAGAATTAAAAAGGTAATGCTCAGCTGAAGAATTACAAATACCTTTGAAAAACTGCTCAACATCTTTAGCCATCAGAGAAATGCAAACCAAAACAACTTTGAGATACCATGTTACATCTGTCAGAATGGGTAAGAGTAAAGACAAAAATGACAGCCTATGCTGGAGAGGTTGTGGAACAAGGAGATTACTCCTCCATGGTTTGTGGGAGTGTCAGCTTGTTCAGCCACTCTGGAATGCAGTATGGTGATTTCTCAGAAAACTGGGAATCAGTCTTCCTAAGGACCCAGCAATACCACTATTTGGCATAAACCCTAAAGATGCACATTTGCATCCCAAAAGTATTAGCTCAACTATGTTCATAGCATTATTATTCGTAATAGAAAAACCTGGAGACAACCTAGATGTCTCTCAACTGAAGAGTGGATTGATAAACTGTGTTACATCCACACAATGGAATACTACTCAGCAGTAAGAAAAAATGATATCCTAAAATTCGCAGGCAAATGGATGGATTTGGAGAATACTTTCCTGAATGAGAAGTCACAGACTCAGAAAGATAAGCACGTGATGTACTCACTCATTAGTGGACTTTAAACAAAAAGCAAAGAATGCCCAAGCTGCAAACCACAACTACTGAACAGCTTGGGATCTGAAACACCTTGGACTAGCACCTTGGAGCCTATTCTTTCCAGAGGAACACCTGACTCAGTTTTGAAATTAGGATGAGGAAATTGGACTTGCCTGAGGGGATGCTGAATTTAGCCACCTTGGGACCTTGGGACCTCCTGCCCTTGCTAGGGATGAGATAACTAGATGTGGAGAAGAGAGACAGACTGGGAGGGACTGAAGAGGGACTGGAGTTTTAACAAGGAGATACATGGATAAAAAATGAGATTTTTTTTCAAAAATAAATGAAAATCCAAAAAATAAAATACCTATTTCACACTTACATTAAAAGCAAAAAAAAAAATATCTTTAAAAAACAAATAAAGAAAAAGAGGAAAAAATAAGGAAAAAAAGAATAGTTGTTCCAATAGAAACTAGGCAGATTAATATTGAAACTAATATGTTATGACTCAAAGAGATTGATGACTCAAAGAGATTGGACAAATATCTAAAGAATATTTCATCCAAGCATCAAAGCATATATTTTCTTCTCAGAATCTCATGAAACCTTCTCCAAAATTGATCACATACTCAGTCACAAAGAAAGTCTTACCTAATACGAAAACTGAAATAATCCCATGATCTTATTAGATCACAGGGGATTAAAATTGGAATTAAACCACAACACAAAATACACAAAGCTTATCAACTCCTGAAAACTAAACAATTTTCAATTAAATTACCACTGAGACAATAAAGAAATAAAGAGGTAAGTTAAAGACTTCCTAGAATTCAATGAAAATGAATATACAACCTACACAAAATTATGAGAAACAACAAAAGCAATACTCAGAGTAAAGTTTATAGCATTAAGTGTCTTCAGAAAAAATTTCAAGAAGTCTTATATAGTGACTGAAGAGCACACCTGAATGCTCTAGAATGCAAAGAATTAAACATACTCAAGAGGAATAGACATCAGGAAACAATCTGAGGACTGAAATTAATAATATAGAAATGAAGAGAACAATAAAAAATTAATGAAACAAAGTTGTTGGCTTTTTTTGAGAAAATCAATAATGTAGAAAACCTCTTTTCCAAATTAACTAAAAGGCAAAAAAACAATTTCCAAATTAACAAAGTCAGAAATGAAAAGTGGGGCATAACAATAGACACTATGGAAATCCATATAATTATTAGTTCATACTTCACAAACCTCTACTCCAAAAGTTGGAAATTTTGTTGAACAAATTTTGTTGATATACCAAAGTTAAACCAAGATCAGATAAACAATTTAAACAGACCTATAACACTTAAGAAAATATAATAAATATAATATATATAACAAAAATATTGAAATCATTAAAAGTCTCCCAACCAAAAAAAAAAAAAGCAGCCCAGGGCTAGATGGCTTCACTGCAGAATTCTGCCAAATGTGCAAAGAAGAGCTAACACAAATATTCCTCAGAATAGATATGACCCTCAAAAAAAGTTAGCGTGCCACATAATAATCAAGCCACAAATCATATAGAACAAAGAAAAAATTTTAAGAGCTGCAGAATAGCTAAGATCAAAATCCCAAATAGCAACTTATGCTGGAAAGGATATGAACCAAGAATACTTCTTCATTGTTGATGGGAGGGCAATCTTAAGGTACTCTCACTTTAGAAATCATTATGGCAGTTTCTCAGAAAATTGGGAATCAATCTACCTCAAGACTCAAAAATGTCACTCCTGGACATATATGCAAAGGATGCTCAATCATACCACAAGGACACTTTCTCAGCTTTCTCACTGTTCATAGCAGCTTTATTTGTAATAACCAGAACCTGGAAATAACCTAGATGCCCGTCAAATATATAATAGATTAAAAATGAGGTACATTTTCACTATGGATTATTACTCAGTTGTTAAAAATAGTGATATCAGGAAATTTGAAGGTAAAAGGATGGAACTAGAAAACTAAATGATCCTGAATGAGGTAACCCAAACCCAGAAAGAAAACCATGGTATGTATTCGCTCATACTTAAATATTAGGTGTAAAATAAAGGACAACCATGCTACAGTCCACAGACCCAGAGAGGATGGTAACAAGGAGGGCCCAAGGGGAGACATGGATCTCCCTGGGAAAGGGAAATAGAAGAGATCTGAGTGTAATGGTTACAGGTGGTGTTTAGAGCTTGTGAGATCAGGTTTATGGGAAGATGGAAGGGGAGAGTACTGAATGAAATGAATGGAAAGCTTTTGGATGACATGTGGAAACCTGATGCAAGAGAATCTCCCATGAATTTCCAAGAGTAACCTCAGCTAAGCTTTCTAGCAATAGTGAATAGATAGCCTAAGCTTGTCATCTCCTGTGATCAAATTGGTGACTAACCCAACTGTCCTCAAAAAGCCTTTATCTAGTAACTAATGGAAACAGATACAGAGTCCCACAGCCAAACATCAGCTGGAGCTCATGGAATCCCACTAAAGAGGGAGGAAGGATCATAGGAGCCAGGTATCAAGGATATCACAGGAAAATCCACAGAAGCAACTAAATTAGCTCATAAAAACTCACATAGTCTGAACCCACAATAAAGGGGCCTGTATGGGACCAGCTTAACGTTTCTACATATATATATATATATATATATATATATATATATATACATATATATCATTTGTGTAGCTTACTCTATTTGTGGGACTCCTTACAATGGGAGCAGGGGCTGTCCCTAAAGCTTTTGGTGGCACTTGTAAACCTATTCCTCCTCATACTGGATTGCCTTGTCCAGCCTAAATATAAAAAGAGGAGCTTAGTCTTACTACAATATGGTATGGCATGCTTTGTTGATAGCAGTGGGAGATCTTCTATGTTTTGAACAGACATAGAGGAGAAGTGGATTAAAGGTATGAGAAGGGGAAGAATGGGGAAGTAATAAGAGGAGAGGGTGGAGGGAAACTGGTTGAAATGAAAAATAAAGAAAGAATAAATTGAAAAGTGAGATGGAGAGAAAGAAAAGAAAGAAAGATAAAAGAAAGATAGGGTTATAAGAAGGCATTTTCTTAATTAGTGATTGATGGAAGAGGGCTCAGCCCATTGTGGGTGGTGTCATCCCTTGGCTGGTTCTATAAGAAAGCAAGAGTAAGCCATGAGGAACAAGCCAGTAACCAACACTTTGCCCTGGCCTCTGCATCAGATCTTGCCTCCAGGTTCTGTTCTGCTTGAGGTTTTTTCTGACTTCCTTTGACAGTGAGTAGTGTAAGCCAAATAAACTCTTCCTCCCCAACTTCCTGTTTAGTCATGGTGTTTCATGACAGCAAAAGAAACACCAACTAAGACACAAAGTCTTTCTAAAATCAGTATCATATATTAATATCACAATAGATAGACCCCATGTCAATGTTACCTAGAAATTTCTCATATTAAGACTGACACTCATGTAAGTTGGCTGTTGATGGCTTTCTCACCTCTTAACTTGGACTTCTGTGGCTAAGAGAGAAATAGACTTATTTTCATCTGGTTTAATTCATATCTTCTAGACCAACAACTCATTTCTTTATTATGAAAGAGACAAGGATGTAAAACAGGAATAGGTGTGTGAAGTCCTTGCATGGCTAGACTCAGAAAAGAACCATCTTATGTTGCATTATAAAGACTACATTAAGTCACAGAACTATACCAAATATAAGGACTGAGAAATATCCTCTGAGATATTGATGAGAGCAATATAGCCATATTGCTAATTGTTATGATTTATGAATTGCTTCCCCCAAACTCGTGGAAATTTTTGGTCACTAGCTAATTTCTTAGGAAGGGGGAAAACTGTAGGAGCTCAGGTGTGCATATGAAATAAATAAATCATCTCAGCCATAATTTTTAAACATAATTTGTCACAGATCCCTTCCAATTTCTCTTTTTTTTTAGTCATTTTGATGTGAACAACCTCCCTCTCATACTCTTGACATTTGCAACTGTAATGTCTTGCCTTGGGCCCAAAGAAATGAAGACAGAAAATCATGAATTGAAATTTCTGTAACTGCTGAGTCAAAATGAATTCTTCCTTAAGTTTATTTTCTCTGATGAATTTGAATAGTGATAAAAAGCTGATTAACACACTAAGAGGGCTTAGATGCCAAGGAAAGGAAGGATATATGTTGTTCTTGCAATTAAAAAAACCTGAAGATCCAAGCCTAGCCGTATGTGGAATCCTCTAAATGCACAATGTGAAATACTGATGAATCTGACTGGAAAATAGAGGACAAAGAGATGTTTACCTATAGGCATCTACCTACAGAATATTACATCTCCAGCTGTGTACCTCTGCTTAACTTGCATTTCCTGAAAGGCCCTCACTCTAACTAAAATGATGAACCATTTTCACTGTCCCTCTATTCCACTAATAATTTCTTCCAATATATATCACTACCTACCATACTATTTGTTATCTATCTCATTCTATCACACATTTAGGTTTCTTGAGTCAAGAAACTTGGCACATCTCATTCACTAAATAATCTGCCACACCTAGAACACAGTGTGCCAGAGTAGCTGTTCAGTTAATATTCACTGAGCTAATGTTTTCATTAGTAGGGACTAGTGAGATCCCACAGACACTGTTTCAATGGGGCATTAAAACCAGGAAACCTATTGGAAGCTGTATTTAGTTCTAACATGGGCATTGAAATAGACTCAAACCACATGTCTGCTTCCAATTCCCTCCACTTGCTTAAGCCTCAGAGAGTCTCATCCACTGCTAATGTTATGATCGGTTTTGACCTGGATGAAATATGCCTTCTCACTTCATTCTATTTTAAACTATGTCTAGAGCAAAGCCACAGAACTAGCTACTAAGCCATTGTAAATATTTCTGGTGCTCAGTCTGTGTAACTTTCTCTACTTTAGGAAGATGTGAAGGAGTTGTGAAAAGACTAATTGCTTTGCAAATATAATAACATTGATTTGAAGTTTAATTTCTGTTTTAGTTGTGTCTTTTGCAAAGGTAATGAAATTCATTTTCTCAACACTGTTGGATAAAATAATTCCTATGAAACCTAAGCTCAAGTAGTCCATCTTAATGGAAACCGTCTACAGAAAGAGAGCATTAATTGTTCTGTTTATATTTCATGACCCATACCCAGTTCTATTTAATTATCCTAATCCAGTATTAATAAAATTATTTCACAGTGCCTTGTAAATTGGATTTTCTTTCAGAATTGTATGCCCCTTACCATACATTCCTCAAATACAAGAGGTGTGATTGTTACTACTCACTCACTTAACAAGTAACTGTGCTTTCTACTTAATTTATAAATTCTTTTACTGTTTATCAATTATAATTTTGAAGTATAAGAAAATAGCAGATAAATTTGCTATCAACAGAGCCAGACTAAAAGCTGCCCTAGTTTTTGGCACCAAATTGCCAAACTTAAGTCATACCTTTAAAAATGAGAATAGATGTCTTAGATGATACCCTATCAAAATGCTGATGATAACACAGGGTGAGAAAAAACACAGTCCTTCTAGGAGACAAAGTCTACATGAGACAGCATATCAAGATAATAATAATTAGAAGATTGCTTAAAGCCTAAATAATTAATTTTGCCCTCTTGGTACAAGAGCAAAGCAAAATGCTTATATCTGTGCCCATTTCTAAGGTAACAATGGAATTGAAGCCCTCCACATGGAGGATTTCCCAGGAATGAGTAAAAATGAGTAAGACCAGAACAGCCCTTTTAAAGTTTACAAAAAAGAACACAGTGAGGGGAATGAAAAGGGATGCCACAGCTCAGGTTAATCCTTTCATCTCCTCAGATTGCCTCAGTGTTGCAATCGAAAAGTTTAAGGAACATTTGTGGTTTGGAGAGAAAAAAGCTGAGTCCAAATGAGCACATTCAGTTTTGGAAAGTTGTATTATTTAATCTTAACTGCTTTGTTTCCAAATTTTAGAAGATTAAAAATAAAATACTTTGCATCCTAATTTACCAATAAAACAGATCTTCAAGCTGTGTTGACACTGTTTGCTCCCTCAAGAGGGACTTGCAATTGGAATAGCAGTGTGAAGACATCACAGGCAATGAGTCTCTTCAGTAGGACCTACCACCTTCTCACAGAAGGTTTCCTTAAATTTCAGCTATAGAGTCTCTTTAGTGGTGGGTATCTAAGCACAGCTTGTCAAGGAAGGTCCCCCAGATACCTCTAGCTTTGTACAAATCAGGGTCATGTGTGTGAAATCACAGCCTAAATCTGAAGTTCTAGCAGGCAGATGTTGATTCTACCTTCGGCAACACTAGAAAGCCCTTACTTGGTATGCTGTCTAGACGTTTACCCACAGGCAAACACAGTTGCACAGCATGAAACTGGAACCTTAGATAAAGTGTCAGGGCTACAAAGAAAAGTGCCTTTCTCTGGTCTGGCGTCTGCTTTGATGAGAGAGCAAGGAATGTTCAGTGCTGGCCTTTAAGATGGGGTAGAAATGACAAACAGTAAACCAAAAGCATTGAAGATTAAAGATAAACTCCTTGATGTCAAGTGAACAACTCAAATATGCTATTAAAGAATTCCCATGTTTGCAATCATAGTGCTGTTCAATGACTAAACAATCTTACATGTTCAATGACTAAACAATCTTACATCCTCTGTACCTGTCAACAGTTATGTGAAAACAGCTAAATGAAACATGCTTTTTCATAGATGTTCATGCCTGGAGATAAATAGCCTTAAAATTCAACTAAAATAAGCTACCACTATGTCCCTCTACTACCTAGGCATCCACTACAAACTCTTCTCTTTAAAGGGTCACAGAGTTATCACAGCTATCATACACTAGATTGTACATGTAGTTCATCTCATTAGCTATTTCTGTGTCTGAGGAAGCACCTATTGCCACAGAGAGGCTTCAGTCACTCTTTTCACTCCATGCATCTATAGTTCTAAATGTTGTAAATCATTTCTCAGCCTGCACTATTTAGATTTTATAAATCATCATGCATGAGATTGTGCTACTGTTTTGATATTAGTAATATTCCCATAATACTACTTTAAAAAAAAGAAACTTTGTTCTGAGAGGAGTGATTATAATAATAGGATTTTCTTTTTTTTCTTTTTTTCTTTATTTTGTATTTATCAAAAAACAGTAAAATGAATTTAAAATGCTGAAATGTTAACAATAACTATAAAGAAGATAAAAATCATAAACATGACTTATCAAGGGTGATAATGTAAATAAGATTGCTACACATATATTTACTTTGTGTTCAGCTTTCCCTCTGAATTTTTTTTTCCATCCCTGTATATCCTTATTCAAGGTCCCTTCCCCCTCCCACCACATCAGGTCATTTTATTTCTCCGAAATCTCAGAAAGATAAGCAGGGGATGTTCTCACTCATTAGTGGTCTCTAAACAAATAAACAAGAAAAAAAAAAGCCAAGCATGCCGAAGCGGCAAACCACAACCACTGAACATCTTGGGATCAGAAACACCCTGGACTGACCCTTCGGATCCCACTCCAACTATAGGAACACCTGACTCACTCTTGAGGGAGAGGGGACAAAACTGGATTTGGCCAGGAGTGGAGACTGATCCAAGCATTATTGGGTCAGTGGGACCATAGGACTGTCTGCTCCCTGCCCAGGCAGGGGATGGGGAGTTGCGGAGAAATAATAGGATTTTCAAACCAAGTATATTTAAGCACTCTACGTGAATAAATATATAACTAAACTAAAATATAAAATAAAATTTAAGATATATTATCTACTATTCACTGTTATGTCAAGCAGAACAATGAAATCTTGCTTTGTTCTGTTTATTGGGGTGTTCATGTAGTTGATATCTACTGCCTTCATATTCTCTCAATCATTTATCCTCACTATATTACTATTTTAAATAGACCAAGATTTACTAAATGCAGTTAAAACTGCAGCAGTAGAAATAAAATTCCCTAGAGTTTATATCATAGTGACAAGGAAATGTATCCCATGAAATTATCTATTTCTTTTTTGATTTTTTTTATTATTATGAATGAAGTCTCATTTTTTATCCATGTATCCCCTTGTTAAAATTCCTTTCCCCTCCTGCCACTCTCAGTCACTCTCTCTTCTTCTATTTCTTAAGAAAACATTGTTTTCTGTCAAAAATATAATCCATAGTTACATAGTACTCAAAGTTTAATATTTTTCTCTGAGGAGTACATTTATTTTAAAACTAATATATGTGGACCCAGTGTAGGGACATTTGTTGTTGTTGTTAGTCTAAAGGGATTTCTTAGTGAAATTGGCTGTTGGAATCTCTACAGTAAGCACCTAACAATCCATTGATTAAGCGTCTCTTCCCTGTTGAAAAGTGGCTACTATTATAAAGATCATTTGATTGTTGGACTATTATGAAAATTCATTGAGGTTAATTCAGATAAAATAAAATTTGTGCTACAAGAACTTTTTCTACAAGGCAACTGGCATATATGTTGCCTTGTAGAAAATGTGTGTGTGTATATATATATACACACACACATTTTGTAAATTTATATATATATATATAAATACAAATTTAGCACAACAAAAATGGTACTTCATATCTGTTCCAAATGTCATGATTCACACAATAAAAAATCATTGTACTTATGTTTTATATTAAGAATAGTGGTGCATTACTATATGTTCTTCTTTGTCTCTTATAGACCTCACTATTTTGGTTAATTTTTAAATGAATATTTTTTGTGACAGGCAATTCCATGCTAATGCAAAATGTTATTCTTTGGTTACATTCTAACCCTCACCCAGCATTGTATATATTTATTATTTCTAGATCTTCAATGCTATAACTTTCCAGTTACCTCAAATGCCATAAAGTGTAATATAGTTACCTGATATATTACTGCATATAAGGAAACTGCATTACTTCTCTAGTATAATGTACACCACTATTACTTTTATATGTGTTTTCCCATAAACTTTTACTTCAAAATTTAAACATCAACAATTCTAGGCATTATAAAAAAAATGATTCAAAAGAGATTGTTGGCTATACAGAAAATTTTAATATTTACCTAAATATGTTAACATCTACTAGAAATCTTTATCACATTCTTTTGTAGAATGTTTCATATGATTTAGAGGGTAAATAGAAAACACTTAATTATTAGGAAAAATACTTAATCAGGTAATTCTTGAAATTAAATTAGACTACATGACAGAACTTATAGAATTTCATCTCAGAAATTTTTTCTTAGAATATAATTATAGACATGTAAAAATTTTAATATAAGGTCATCCATTAGAAAGTTATCTAAAAAAATAAAACTTGTAGGTATCACAATCACAAAAAACTTTATTATAACCTCCAAACATCAATATTTGTCTGTCATAGTTGGGATACAGGGTTTCAATCTACTTACTTATTTTTGCTTACTGTGTCAAAATATGTTTATGCAAAGAGTATCATTTGTGTTATCAGAGGTAGAAACATTCTCTCAGATTTGTATTGTTGCTTCCCTGTTCTTGATTTCTGGTGGAATAAATGGCACTGAAAAACACCCCAAATAAAACTATATAATAACTTCAAGTCATTATTTCTTACAGTAACTAAAAATGGTACATGTGTGTAACCTTGACCATGTCCCAGAAAATCCTTGAGCTGCTTTGTCTCATTAAACATGACCATGTGAAATACTTAAATTAGCTGAGGATCATTCTATCTGTAACATCTTAAATCATATAGAACTACAAAATCATAATTAAAGAATGCAATGAAAACCTTGCTAACATTAATATGATACTGGTTGTATAAATCTTTCAACATTTTAAAATGAAGCAAATTTTTACTAACTTGTTCTTTGACAATTTCATTCATGTCTGTGATACATTATGCCCACATTCATTGTTCTACACTGTTTTATCTTTTGTCTATCTCCATCAACTCCTCCTCCAAAACCCATCCTATATTCATTAGTTTTGTTTTTGCTTTTGAACTAAGTTTATTCAGTGTTGCTCACGCAGGCAAGTATAAGAAAGTATCCACTGAACCATGCATAACTCACCAAGGGCACACAAGTCCAAAGGACTTCCTTTTCTCCAGTACTTCTCAAATACAATTAGTTCCCTGGGGCTGAAAGACAGGGATAGCCATCATGAGCCCCTTTCCCACCAATGACTGAAAGTTTACTAATTCATTTTTTGTATAGGCTTTATGTAAGCAACCACAGCTGTTGTGCATGCACTAATTAGTGTCACTGTCATGACAGGTCCCTAAAACTGTATAAAGAAACATTTTTCTCACATCCTAGAAACCTTATCTGAACTTGGCCCACTAATATCGTCACATAATGACATGTATTTTTAAAATTTGAATGCACATGGCATTCTAAAAACTATTGGAAGCATTTTTGCTGACCTTAATTTTCTTTCCCTATTTGAGGATGCTATTAAGGGTCAAATTTTCTTTAAAAATCTGTATATTTATTTATTTGGTATGTAGAGTTTTGGGTGTGTCCCAGGTTTGCTGTACTGCTTTGTGGGGTGGAGGTGGAATTGCACATGTCACAGTTTGCATGAGGTTAGAGATGGCAACTTACAAGAGTGGGTTTGTTAGGCCAAAATGAGGTCATCAGCCTGGGTATGGCTGCCTTTATTTGTACTTTCAGGTTAGTCCTAAGGGGAAGGTCTGAAGTTATGCTCTTATCACTGAATCTTAAAAAAATGTTGAAATATTTCTATGGAATGAACAAGAAATTATAAATTCTTCATATAGACAGATACAAAGAATAACATTTCTGGCTATTTCAAAGATTATTGAAGAAAATTCTTAGGAAATAATGTTAAAATAATAATTCTAATACATTTTTCTGATATCATGAAGCAATTTATAAAAATTCATATCTAAGTAAACAATAGCTCATTAAGAAGAGGAAGTAAATTTTGAAGAGAAATAGTGAATAGTACGTTAAATTTATTAATGTAATTAATGAGGAAAAAATCAAGTGACTACATTGGTACAACAATTAATTTTAAATTTCTCACTGATGATTTTATATGAATTACTGGCACAAATAAAATGACATTAAAATTATTTAATAAAATAAAAACATTGATGACAATGGGACATGAACTCTCTAGTCTAAGATTATTTAGCTCTTGTGAGCAGACAGTATAGGAAAAATATATTTGACAGATGGCAAATACCTAATAAAATTCTTCAAGTTTGGTAACAAATATTGAACTTAATATCATTTTAATAATGAGTTACAAAACATAAAAGTGTTATTCTAAATACTAAAAAGATCTTAAACAGAATGAGCAATAATATAATAATTACAAATTTATCTTATTAGCTCTACACAAAATATTATAAAATCATTTTCATGTCTAAAAGAGGCAGTCATTATTAAAAAACCAAAAATTATATATTTGTATGATTGCCAATAAATTTTTCTGCTTCTGTGTTCTGAAATTCTCATATATAACCAAATTTAATAAAACATTTATAATAAGTAATTTTGCTATTCTGAGTAAATATCACTTTTTCTTACTAAGTGGAGGGCATATTTAGTTTAAGCATATATAATAATGATGAAATAATTCTCATAAGTTGGATCTTCAAAATTAGACTTGTATTTGTCTCACAAGATTGATATGTATTTATCAAAATAAATTCTTTAGAGTCAACAGTTATGCTTTAGACAGAAATGTCTGAAAATCAACCAATCTTGTTGATTAAGCCAGAGTAACTGTGTGTGTGTGTATAATTAATTTGTTCAGTGTTGATAATTCTTTATAAAATTATAAAGATTCAGAATGATTTCTTAGATCTGCTGTTGTATTAGAAATAGAATTCCCATAAAAGGTCACACAATAGCTGTTCAAAATGCAAAGCTGCTTAAAACTGGGGATCTTGTTTAGCTATGAATTGTACATAAAGCAAATTTGTGAATGCTAAGAAGTGTTGTGCAGCTAAGACATGAAACATTATGTCATGTGTCAATGCAATAGTTATCACCTAAAAATAAATAAGAGATGATAGACTGCTCACAAAGTAAATATTAATGACCATTGCACAAGAACACAGTTGCATAGGATTTCAATAGTTACAGAAGAAAAGAAAGTAAAAATCAAAGCAGCTTTCAAACACACTGGTGGAATTCTGGAAAATATCAACTATTGATCTTGGATATTTATTGGATAGCAGTATTAGATTTTGGACAGGTAGAAGCTAGTAATTGGTTAGTATATTTCAAAAGACTCCTCTGATAGCCACAAGGGTGTTATGTCTAAAACAGAGGTGGGTAGTAAATGCCTATTAAGGGAATTAAAAATATTGCAAGTTAATTTATTACTGGATCTGCAATATTCTGAGGCTCAATAATCACAGGATTCTAATTAGCCATTTTTGAAGAATCTTTAACACAAATGTTGCTTTTTCCTCCCTTATAAATGTAGTCTATTTCTTTTAACATGCATGACTCTAAATCCATTTTTTCTAGAAGTGATTATAATGTCTTTAAAGTAAGAGAATGAATTCTTATATGTATTCTAACAATGAATAAAAGTAGCATAAGGCATGACAATTATAGTTTCTCAGATTTTGTTCCATCAGTATGTTATGGTGATATAAATGTGGGGGAAAAGTGCCTAGAAAAATACTTTAAGTATTTGGGTTACAGTTTATGAAGGTTTTAAAGCAGTGTAAATTTATGCCAACTTTTTTCTATTTTCTTTTCAGACAGAGTCTCAATGTTAGTGCTGGCTAACTTAAAATTGAATATGTATATCAGGTAGGCTTCACTGATAATCTTAGTGTGTCTGCCTAACAAGTGCTGTGTGTGTGCCACAACACCAAGCTGGAATTTTTCTTTTTTTCTGTAGCATACTAAGAAAAAACATTCTATTTGAGTAATGGCTTTGATATAACAAGATCAAATTTAAGATAAGCATTTACATGTGTTAAACTCATGTTTTCATTTAAATTGTGATTTTTCTTTTTGTATTTAAAAATTCTCTTAGATTACTACTAAATATTAGCTCATGATTAATACAGCATCTAGAGAAAGATTAAATATTAAGTACCACATGTGCATGTATATTTATAAATATTAAATGACTCTAACAAAATATAATAATAATAATGAGTTTTTAATGTATGTGTGAAGTCACGAATTTTATATGGCTAATAATTTGCAAAGTATCAAAATTTCAAATCTGACAAAATATTTATACTATTTACTCAGAAATACTTAGACTAGTAGTAATACATATATAGTATGGGCCAGGCAGATAGCTCAGCAGGTTATATATTCTTAAAGTTAAAGTTGCATTTTATTCTACAATATAAACTTTCTTATAATTTAATAAAATCATTCTTTTTTATAATTGCTTTACATTTGCTATGTATTAGTATTTATTATCTAAAAAATGAAAAACCAAAATATTGTATTTATATATCTACAAAATGTGTCATTTTCATGAATTATTAATAAGAAAATGCATACATTTATATATATGCATAAATGGCATTTGTAAATATTTGTAACACAACTTGACATTTTAGTTATTCACATTTTATTGCATTCAATATTTGCTGAAATTTAAAGCAAATTATGAGATAAAATTTAACTTTTATCTGACTTTTATAAATGTATTTTATTGCCTCCCTTATGAATAAAGTATTCACTATTCTATTATTTAACATAAATCAATGTCACATTTAATGTGTATCATATTGATAGCTCCATACTTTCAAATGGAAGAATTTTATGAATTATTTAACATCACAAAATATTTCCCTTCTACCATATGTGAATACTCCACTAATGTGTGAATATTTCCAAAGTCATAAAAAATAAGCACTTTGAATTGCTTCGAATTTATGTTTCATTTTTAAGAATCTATTGTGTTTATGATCTCTGAGGGTAAGGATTTTATGGTCAACTTTTATTTTATTAAATTTATTAAAATAAGAACAATACCACTCATAATAGACTAAGTACAAATAAAAAATGTATGAAAATAAATCTCACTCAAAATGAAATATACGACACATATCCACATACAAACCCATTGAACTGCCTAATAATAAAAGCAATAAGTGAAATAAGAACAAAGGTTGGCTAGCATTTATATAAACTAGAAAAAGAATTCAACTACATTTTTTGAAAATCTGTTAATGGGGGCCTATAGAAAAATTAGCATAATCCCACTTTTCTGGTATTAAGAAAAATATAAATATTTATTCTGGATAGCAATGTAAACATACAGACAACAGAACTGCACATTTTTTTAATAACCACACTCATGAAATTACTTTGAGAAAGCTATAAAAATATGAAAATTTCCTGTCTGGAAATATATATGTACTCAACAATATGAAAATTTTAAATGGAGGCTTTATTGGTGTCACATATGGGTAGGATAAAGTAGGTTATGCTATATAAGATGTTAAAACATCCATTAAAATGGTAAACAACATATAGCAAATGAAAAATTGTCTCCTAGGTGAAGAAGCAGAACAAAATTGAAGGCACAGTATGCTTTAATGATGTAAAATATTCATGCATATGGCTAAAGACTTTCCAGAGAACAGAGAATTAAAAATAGATGTGAAAATATGTGCATTTTCCTTTTCTAACTTTCTTGACAATATAAGTGATTTCATTTTAATTTCCATTTAGATTGCCTGTATTTCCATACATCTATACAACTCATGCCAGTCCAGAAAACAGCACAGTTTTCTACTTTCTTTTGTAACTTCTTGCCAAAATCTGAACCCTCTATAAAACACTTTTCTTGAGATTCTTAGACTATAGACAATTAGTCACTGCCAGAAATAAAACATTATGAATAGAGTTTGGGATGGGATGTATATAACCAGTCACTAAACTCAATTTTCTTTTGTGTCCTCTTTATTTTTTTAAATGATCTCTATTGTATTTAAAATATCTGGTCTCTCAAACCGACCCATTCTCAACAGATTTTTTTGGGGGGAAAATAAAAGCTACTCTGTAGGAAATCTGTCATGTGTAATCCTAATTTAGGTGGAAGGATTTGTACATTCTAGAACCGCACCAATGAAAGGCTAAGGGAATATAATTACAAGATCCAGGTCAGTCTGGAATGTATAGAGATTTCTAGGAAACATAAACTATAGAGAGCAATTCTATCTCAAAAATAAATAAAAATGTAATTAATTACTAAGTAGCTATACATGGTAGCACAAAAGACCAATTATACCATTAAGGAATTTTATCTAACCAAAAGAATTTTTAGATTATCCTCAGTAATATGATGAATTTGCTGTATATTGAGACAAAGAAAAAAATTTTAAAAATATTTTAAAAATAAATAAATATACATGAATCAAATATATCCTTTTTCTTTTTTATTTATTTTGTATTTATCAAAAAACAGTAAAATGAATTTAAAATGCTGAGAAGTTAACAATAACTATAAAGAAGAAAAAACAATAAGCATGACTTATCAAGGGTGATAATGCAAATAAGACTGCTACACATATATTTACTTTGTGTTCAGCTTTCCCTCTGAATTTTTTTTCCATCCCTGTATATCCTTATTCAAGGTCCCTTCCCACTCCCACCACATCAGGTCACTTAACTTCTCCGCAACTCCCCATCCCCTCCCTGGGCAGGGAGTAGACAGTCCTATGGTCCCACTGACCCAATAATGCTTGGATCAGTCTCCACTCCTGGCCAAATCCAGTTTTGTCCACCCTCCCTCAAGAGTGAGTCAGGTGTTCCTATAGTTGGAGTGAGGTCCGAACGGTCAGTCCAGGTGTTTCTGATCCCAAGATGTTCAGTGGTTGTGGTTTGCCGCTTCGGCATGCTTGGCTTATTTTTTCTTGTTTATTTGTTTAGAAACCACTAATGAGTGAAAACATCCCCTGCTTATCTTTCTGAGATTGTGATACCTCGTTCAGGAGGATATTCTCCAAATCCATCCATTTGCCTGCAAATTTTAGGATATCATTTTTTCTTACTGCTGAGTAGTATTCCATTGTGTAGATGTACCACAGTTTGTTAATTCATTCTTCAGTTGAGGGACATCTAGGTTGTTTCCAGGTTCTTGCTATTACAAATAATGTTGCTATGAACATAGTTGAGTTAATACCTTTGAAGTGTGAATGTGCCTCTTTAGGGTATACACCCAGAAGTGGTATTGCTGGGTCCTTGGGGAGATTGATTTTTAATTATCTGAGAAACCGCCATATTGCATTCCAAAGTGGCTGAACAAGCTTACATTCCCACCAACAATGGAGGAATGTTCCCCTTGTTCCACATCCTCTCCAACATAGGCTGTCATCTGTGCCTTTTATCTTAGCCAATCTAACAGGTGTTAGGTGGTATCTCAAAGTTGTTTTGATTTGTATTTCTCTGATGTCTAAAGATGAAGAGCTCTTTTTCAGGTGCCTTTCAGCCATTTGTAGCTCCTCTGCTGAGAATTCCCCTTTTAGATCTGTAACCCATTTTTTGATTGGGTTATTCAAGGATTTGGGCTCTAAAGTCTTGAGCTCTTTATATACCTTAGAGATCAGTCCTCTATCACTTGTAGGGTTGGTGAAGATCTTTTCCCATTCTGTAGACTGTCGTTTTGTCCTATTGACAGTGTCTTTGGCTTTGCAGAAGCTTACTAGCTTCAGGAGATCCCACTTATTGATAGTTGGTCTTAGTGTCTGTGCCACTGGTGTTATATTTAGGAAGTAGTCGCCTGTGCCAATTTGTAGAAGAGTATTTTCCACTTTCTCTTCTATCAAGTTCAAAGTGGTTGGGTTTAAGTTGAGGTCTTTGATCCCCTTGGATTTGAGTTTTGTGCAGGGTGACAGGCTCGGATCTATTTGCGTTTTTCTGCACACCTCCATCCAGATATGCCAACATCATTTGTCAAATATACTATCTTTTTTCCATTGAATGTTTTGGGCCTCTTTGTCAAAGATCAGGTGTTCATAGGTTTTTGGGTTAATGTCTGGATCCTCAATTCTATTCCATTGGTCCATAAGTCTGTATTTATGCCAGTACCAGGCTGGTTTTATTACTGTAGCTCTACAGTATAGCTTGAAGTCAGGGATGAAGATACCTCCTGAGGTTATTTTTTTGAGTAAGATTGTTCTGGCAATCCTGTTATTCTAAATGAAATTGAGTATTGTTCTTTCAAGGTCCAAAAAATATTGTGTTGGGATTTTGATGGGCAGTGCATTGAATCTGTAGATTGCCTTTGGTAGAATTGCCATTTTTACTATGTTGATCCTACCAAACCAGGAACATGGGAGAGCTTTCCATTTTCTGATAACCTGTTCAATTTCTTTCTTCAGTGATTTAAAATTTTTATCAAATAGGCCTGCTACTTCTTTGGTTATAGTTACTCCAAGGTATTAAATCTATTTTCAGCTATTATGAAGGGTGATGTTTCCCTTACTTCTTTTTGAGCTCTTCTATCTCTAGTGTATAGAAGGGCTACTGATTTCTTTGAGTTAATCTTGTATCCTGCTACATTGTTGAAGGTGTTTACCTGCTGTAGCAGTTCCATGGAAGAATTTTGTAGGTCTCTTATGTATACAATCATATCACCTGCAAATAGAGATAGCTTCACTTCTTCTTTTCCAGTTTGTAACCCCTTAATTTATTTTCGTTCCCTTATTGTGTTAGCTAAAACTTTGAGAACTATATTGAATAGATAAGGGGAGAGAGGACATCCTTGTCTAGTTCCTGACTTTAGTGGGATTGCTTTGAGTTTTTCTCCATTAAGTTTGATACTGGCTGTTGGCTTCTTGTAAATCGCCTTTATTATATTTAGGTATTCTCCCTTTATTACTGATCTCTCAAGGGCTTTAATCATAAAGGAGTGTTGGATTTTGTCAAAGGCTTTTTCCGCATCTAAGGATATGATCATGTGGTTTTGTTCCTTTTGTTTGTTTATATGATTGATAACATTTACAGTTTTTCGTATGTTAAGCCAGCCCTGGATTTCTGGGATGAAGCCTACTTGGTCGTGGTGGATGATATCGTTTATACATTGTTGTATACGGTTTCCCAAAATTTTGTTGAGAATTTTTGCATCAATATTCATGAGGGAAATTGGTCTGTAGTTCTCCTTCTTTGTTGTGTCTTTGAGTGGCTTCGGTATCAGGTTGATTGTGGCCTCATAAATGAATTTGGCAATATTCCTTCAGTTTCTACTGTGAAATTATTTGAGGAGTAACGGTAGTAATTCTTCTTTGAATGTGTGGTAGAATTTGGCACTGAAATCATCTGGACCAGGGTTTTTATTTTTGGGGAGGTTTTTAATGACAGCTTCAATTTCCTTAAGGGTTAGGTAATTAATCTGATCTTCATTTAATTTTGGTAAATTGTACCTGTCCAGAAAGCTGTCCATTTCTTCTAGGTTTTCCATTTTTGTGGAATACAGATTTTCAAAATATGATCTGATAATTCTCTGGATTTCCTAGGGGTCTCTTGTTATGTCCCCTTTTCATTTCTGATTTTGTTGATTTGAACACTCTCTCTGTGTTTTAATTAGTTTGGCTAAGGGCTTATCTATCTTGTTAACTTTCTCAAAGAACCAACTCTTAGATTCGTTGATTCTTTGTGTTGTTCTTTTTGTTTCAATTGTATTGATTTCAGCTCTAAGTTTGATTATTTCCTGCTGTCTACTCCTTCTAGGTGAGTTTGCCTCTACTTGTTCTAAGTCTTTCAGCTGTGCTGTTAGGTCTCTAGTGTGTGATTTCTCAAGGTTTTTCATATAGGCATCTAGTGCTATGAATTTTCCTCTTAAGACTGCTTTCATTGTGTCCCACATATTTGGATTCGTTGTAGATTCATTTTCATTGAATTCTAGGAAGACTTTGATATTTTTCTTAATTTCTTCCTTGACCCAGAGATGGTTTAGCTGAGTGATGTTAAGTTTCCATGAGTTGGTAGGCTTTCTTTGGGTTTTGATGTTGTTGAACTCTAACTTTAGGCCCTGGTGGTCTGATATGTTACAAGGGATTATTTCCATTTCTTTGTATCTGTTGATATTTGCTTTATGACCAATTATGTGGTCAATTTTGGAGAAAGTTCCATGAGGAACTGAGAAATATGTATATTCCTTTCCCTTTGGGTGGAAGGTTCTGTAGATATCTATGAAACCCATTTGCATCATAACCTGTTTCAGACTCCTTATTTCTTTGTTGAGGCTCTCTCTGGTTGATCTATCCAGGGTTGAAAGTGTGGTGTTGAAGGCTCCCACTATTAGGGTGTAAGAATTGATGTGGGATTTGAGCTTTAGCAGTGTTTCTTTTACATAAGTCGGTGCCCTTATAATAGTGGCATAAATATTTAAGATTGAAAACTCCTCTTGAACAATTTTTTCTGTGATGAATAAGTAGTGACCATCTTGGTCCCTTTTAATTGCTTTTAGCTTAAAGTCTACTTTGTTAGATATTAGGATTGTAACCCCTGCTTGTTTCTTAGGACCATTTGACTGGAACATCTTTTCCCAACCCTTTATTCTAAGCCTGTGTCTGTCTTTGTGTTTGAGGTGTGTTTCTTGTAGGCAACAGAAGGATGGCTTCTGTTGTTGTATCCATCTTGTTAGAGTGTGATGTTTTATAGGAGAGTTGAGTTCATTGATATTAAGGGAAATTAGTGAACATTGATTCATATTTCCTGCCATTTTTGGTGGTAACTTGTCTGTATTTCCTTTCTCTAGGGTATTCTGTGGACGTATTGTTTTGATTTGGTGGGTGTATCTGTGGTCTTTAGGTTGGAGTTTTCCCTCTAATACTCTCTGTAGTGCTGGATTGGTAGGTAGATATTCTTTCAGTCTGACTTTGTCCTGAAATACCTTGCTTACTCCATCAATGTTGATTGATAATTTTGCAGGGTATAGTAACCTATTTTGGCAGCCATGCTGTTTTAGCGTCTGTATAACTTCTGACCAAGCCCTTCTAGCTTTCATCATTTCCATTGAATAGTCAGGCGTTATTCTGATGGGTCTGCCTTTATATGTGAGTTGGCCCTTTTCTTTTGCTGCTCTTAAATTTTTTTCTTTGTTTTGTATGTTTTGTGGCTTGATTATAATGAGGCGCGCTGACGTTTTTTTGGGGTCATATCTATTTGGTGTTCTGTAAGCTTCTTGTATCTTTATAGACATTTCCTTCTTCAGGTTAGGGAAGTTTTATTCTATGATTTTATTGAAAACATTATGTGTGCCTTTGAGCTGGTATTCTTCTCCTTCTTCTATTTCTATTATTGTCAAATTAGGTCTTTTCATGGTGTTCCAAATTTCCTGAACATTTTGAGTTATGACTTTTTTAGTTTTACTATTTTCTTTGACTGATATATCTATTTGATCTACTGAGTCTTCCACTTCAGAGATTCTATCTTCCATCTCTTGAACTCTGTTATGATTGTATCTGTGGTTCCAGCTTTTTTCTTCAGATTTTCTATTTCCATCTTTGCCCCTTTTTGTGCCTCTTTTATTGCTTCCATCAGCTTTTCTTTCAGCTTTTAGTTCCTGGCATATTTCTTTCATAGATTTGTTCATCTCTTCCAGTTTTTTGTTTGTATTTTCTTTAATGCTTTTTTTCATATCTTCTTTGAGAGCTTCAATGATCATCAAAAAGAAATTTTTGGTGTTGCTTCCTTCTGTTTCCTCTTCATTGCTCAGTTCAGGTCTTGTATTTGTAAGATCGCCACTCTCTTCTGGAGTTACCATGTTGTCCTTTGTATTTGTATGTAATTTTTTGCACTGACATTTGCCCATGGCTTCAGTGGTTCACGATTTGTTGACTCCTGGTCAGCTGTGGCACTAGGGCTTGTGTGCCTCCTGTCACCTCTCTGGGCAGGGTCTGAATCTACCGTTCAGAGACCCCAGAAGTTATCTATTTGCTCAGTTTGAGGTCGAGGTGGATAGCCCTGCAAATTCCCTAAGTAGCAGCTGTGGGTATGGTGACAGGCAAACTTTATCTGCCCCTGTTATAGGTGTGCTGGGACTCTGCAGACAGCACCTGTTCCTGGAAGCTGAACAGGAACCGATGGGCGAATCAAATATATCTTAAAGTATAATAATTAAAAGTATTGACTCTAAGGCCTGTACAGAGCAGAGTCAGAGCTGAGGAGATTCCAGCTCCTGGGCTGCTAATCCAGAGAGGCCCGCTCTAGGGCCTAGGTCACAAACAAGGGTCTAATCTCAGACTCTTTCTAGCAGGTAGGACCTAGGCTTTAGCTGTGAGGTGCCTCCTACAGCAACCCCTAAAAGAAGAAACCTCTCACAGCATGACCCTGCATCCAGGATGAACTGCATCATCGGAAAAAGACTAAGGCCTTTGAAACTCAGAACTCTGTCCATAGAGGAGTCAAAGATCAAACAGACCCCTTTGTCACATCAGACAGGAGACACAAAAGCCCTCCAGCCACAAGTGACTAAGAGCTGGCTAATTGTGAACCCCTGAAGCCATGGGCAGATGCCAGTACAAGAATATATAGAACAATATGAAGAACAACAAGGCAACACCAGAAGAAATTGGTGGTTCAAAAGCTACAAGACCTGAACTGAGTAATGAAGAGGAAACAGAAGAAAAAAACAGCAAAAACAACTTTATGAAGATTTTTGAAGCCTTCAAAGAAGATATTAAAAATTTCCATAAAGAAATAGAAGAAAGGGCTGGAGAGATGGCAGATGGCTCAGCGGTTAAGAGCACCCTCTGCTCTTCCAGAGGACCCGGGTTCGATTCCCAGCACCCACATGGCAGCTAACAACTGTCTGTAGTTCCAGTTCCAGGCAAACACCAAGGCAAATAAATAAATAAATTAATTTAAAAAAAAGAAATAGAAGAAAATACAAACAAAATATTAGAAAAGATGAACAAATCCTGTAAAGAAAATGAAGGAAAAAAAAACAACAAATAAAAAAAACATTCCAAGAACTAAAAATTGAAATAGAAGCAATAAAAAAGGCACAAAATGTGGCAGAGTTGGAAATAGAAAATCTGGAACATTTCTGGAACTAGAAATACAGACACAAGCATAACCAACAGAATTAAAAAGAGGAAGAGAGAATCTCTGGAGTAGAAGACTCAATAGTGGAAATAGATACATCAGTCAAAGAAAACCCTAAAACCAAAAAAGTCATAACACAAAATATTAAGGAAATTTGAGACTCCATGAAAAGACCTAACCTGAGAATAATAGAAATAGAAGAAGAAGAAGAACAGCTCAGAGGCACAGATAATGTGTTCAATAAAATCATAGAAGAAAACTTTCCCAACTTAAAGAAGAAAATACCTATAAAGATACAAGAAGCTTGCAAGACACCAAATAGATTTGACCCCCCCAAAAAAAGTTTGTTCATGATATAATAATGAAGCCACAAAACATAGAGCAAAAAGAAAATTTTTAAGAGCTGCAAAAGAAAAGGGCCAACTTACCTATAAAGGCAAACGCATTAGATTAACATTTGACTATTCAATGGAAACAATTAAAGCAAGAAGGTCCTGTTCAGAAGTTATACAGACACTAAACAAGTTATGGCTTCCAATCTAGACTACTATACCCAGCAAAACTATCAATCACCATTGATGGAGTTAACAAGATATTTCATGACAAAGTCAGACTTAAACAATACCTATCTACAAATCTGGCCCTTCAGAAAGCATTAGAGGTAAAACTCCAACTTAAGGATCCCAGATATACCCATGAAACCATGAACAATGAATAATCCCACAGAAGAAAATCCCAGGGAATGGAAATACAACATACAAGCTACCACCAAAAACAACAGGAAATATCAATCAGTGATCACTAATATCCCCTTATATCAATGGACTCAATTCTCCTATAAAAAGACTCACAGTAACAAGGTAGATACAAAAACAGAAGCCACTCTTCTACTGCTTAGCAGAAACACACCTCAAACTTAAAGACAGACACAGACTCAGAGCAAAGAATTGGGGGGAAAAAAAAGCACAACAATAAATTCTCACCCAACTGTCTTGCAACTTTCTCAGCCTTGCTTCTGGTCACTTCTGTCAGTTGCTTCTGCCAATGGCTTTTGTCTTTCTGGGTTTCTACATGCTCTTATATACCCTATCCCATGCAGGTTAGGATTAAAAGCAATGTAGCCTTGAACTCAAAGAAACAGAACAAGTTCTGTCTTTGAGTTGCAGGATCAAGGATGTAGGTCATCACTCTCTGGCTTTACCTGTCCTGGGATTAAACGAGTGTTTGGCTGACTCACCTGTTTATCTTTGTATGCAAGGCTTAAGAATTTCCTGAATTGTCTGCCTAGGATTTGACTGCGTGCTCTCCTCCAAATATTCAGGTTTTATTAAATATGTAAAATATATCCACATATCCCCTTTTGTGTCAAAAATAATAAGGAAAGTTATAACTAACATAGGAATGACCATGTTCAATAGGTACAATAAGTATTTACAATAATATACAAACAATGATTACATAAGGAATGTCCAGTTCATTAAAAATTGACAGATTTGAAGAAAGTATTCCATTATTTATCCCGTTTTGGTAAGTCCAAACGATTATACCTAATACATTTTGTATCTAACTTATATTACTAATTAAAACTAGTATATTTTGATATCTCTTAAACTTATTTTCACTTTTCTTTTCTAAAACTGTCACTAGATAACTATAACTATTTACTCTCTCATCTTCAAATTAATCAGAGACCCAAGAGGGAAATAATATTAAGCAAATAGCAACTTCTGAAAATGTAAGAAATGAAACATCTGCCTGCCTGGACAGTCACCCAAAGTTCTTCTGTGTTGTTGAAGCATCCATCTTCAGCCTTCAGGCCTACCAGGTCTGACAGACTTTTCTGGGAAGCAGGATATTCCCAAAGTCCTTTCTACCTTTTTTGGCAAGGTTCGGCAATTCCTTTGTGTGTTTCTCCTGTTTGTCCATTTTGAATATCATTTTGTCAGCAGTCAGGGTAAGAGTACTTTCTTGCCCATTGGATAACGTTTGTCACAAAGAAGGTCAACTCATATGGAGCAGTTTCCTTTATATCCATGTTCTTCTCTGATGTGGATTGGTGCTGCCAGGAGCAGATATCCCATTTTCATAAAATAATAACCTATGTTTTTGAAATTACTTAAATGTCATACTCTATGGCTCTTTGAAGTGCTTGAAGAAGATCTGTCCATCTAAAATATATCTGATCTTGAAAACATCTAATATGACTGTAAGTTTGATTGTAATGTCTAAATACTAACTTGCATTCCTTTATATCCTAATTAGTTGGTAATAATAACTTTCCTGAACTAACAATTTATATCATATTGTGCAATACCTTGAACAAACAGGAATATATGTACAGTGATAAAATTAATCTCAACCTTATATCAATATACACAACCTAATATCAATATACACAATTTGTATACAATATGCGAAAAATCAAATCCAATGTAAAATATTTAAAGCTAGTAATTTCTCTCTTTTTTTAAAGTAGATTCAATCATCTACCCTTATATCCTATTATATCTGTATCCTTTTCTTTTTTTTCTCCTTTTTTAAACAAGAACCCTAAGTCTAATCTCTCTTGTTTAGATTTTTTTCTAACCATAACCAATAACAATTTTTAACCAATTACCCTAAACAACAACAATCATCCATAACTCACTAAAAGACCAAATACTACCTACCTCATCTCTTGGGAATGTGAGAGTCATGTTCTTAAATTTACTTCCTACTGTCTGGGGTGGGGGTGATGGCCTCTTTAGAGGATCTTGAAAATTATTATTGATTGTCAAGTCCTGAAATATGTAGCTGTATAATTTGTTATCCAGTCTCTGTATAGCAGGAAAGTGTATGGCTTATTTCAGTTCCTGGCTAGAATATTCTGTGAAGCTGATTCATCTCAACTAAACAGCTTGAAAATGTCTTAAACAGTTTGTCGAATAAATCTGCTCTTTGGTTAGTGTTTGTCAGCCTGGTGCCTCTGTCATAGTCCATGTGATACCCTCATTGTGGGGCCTAATCTTCCTTTTGGATACTTCCAGTTAACAATCAGGCATTGCCATGGCTTACTGCAGAAAACTGATAAAAGACTTAAACTTAACACAATATACAGAAAGCTAAATGCATACATTTTTAGTCAGAATAGGATTAGTGACAACAGAACTGTCCATTCTTTTTAGTCATTTTTCTGTCCCATATCAAGTGGCTCTTCTGATATGATACAGAGATTTTGCCTTTTTCCTTTAACAAGTATGCTTGTGTTTAGAGAAGGAGAGAGCCAAACTCCAACTCCAAAGCCAGCCTTAATTTATAATTTAATTGGGACTTCAAATTATCTTATAATTAAAGACAGAGGTTAAAAAGAAAGATTCTACCACATAGAGTATATTGGTACCAATAGATGGGATATTCTTTAGTATCTGAATTTTTCTGGATAGCTTCCCTTTTGTTGTACTTGTCTAGATGTCCAAGGTCATTAATCTTCCCGAAGATGGTTATTTCTGGCTTTCTGTAAAGATACAAACAAAAACCTGTCCCAACACTTTGTTTCTCTTACAACTTGTAAGAAATGTAATATGAGTAGATGAGCCATCAATTCTTATTTTCTTGAAGTTTCTCTGGTTCCAATTGAGTTTTTATTACTTTTGATGGTACCCATAACTTTTCTTCATCTGTGGAAACAAAAGCAAAACCTCTTCCCCAATGTAGTACATTTACCTGGCTTCCATTCTGAGGTCAGTATATCTTTGAAATAGACGGGCTGATTTAGCTCATCCATTTTCTCTATAGCCCAATACCTTTCAGCAGCTGTTGTTCCTTTCTCATTAGCACTGAGAAAATTCAGTTAATAAAGCACTACGTACTCTATTTCTAGGGTCTTTGTTACTTTCTGTTTACTTAGCATCTCTTTTAGAGTTCAATTTGATCTCTCTATGACTGCTTGCCCTGCAGGATTATGTGGTATTCCTGTAATGTGCTTTATATTATAATAAGCAAAAAATTGTTTCATTGTACTAGAGACATGCTGGAACATGATACATTCCCATGATGGCCATAACTTCTAGCAAATGTGTGATTACTGTATCAGCCTTTTTTGAACTCAAAGCAGTTGCCCATTGAAATCCTGAAAATGTATCTATTGTATGATGTACATATCTTAATTTTCAAACTCTATAAAATGAAATACATCCATCTGCCAGATTTCATTTTTATGTATAACTTTAGGATTACTCCCTGCTGGTAATGGAGTTTGGTTATACAAGGAAAAGGTGGGACATCTTTTTATAATTTCTTTGGCTTGTCACCAAGTGATTGAGAAATCTTTTTTTAATCCTTTACTATTAATGTGATGTTTTTAAGAAATGCTGAGGGCTCTAGCACATTTCCTATAAATAATTTATCAATTTCATCATTACCTTGCAATAAATGACCTGACTGACGTGTATGGGATCAAATGTGTGTTATATAAATGGGAAGATCCCTATTCCTGATTATTTCTTGTAACTGAATAAATAACGAAGTTAATTATGACTCACCATTAGTAAAATCACAAGTTTCAATGTGTAAAACAACTCTTTCTGTATACTGAGAGTCAGTGACTATGGTGAGAGCTTGGGTAAAATCCATTAATACCATCACAATAGCATAGCATTCTGACTTTTGAACAGAATTATAAGGGCATTGAGCCACTTTATTTATATTTTCTGATTTGTACCCTGCTTTTCCTGACTTATTTTCATTGGTATAAAATGTGGGGCTCCAGTAATTGGTTTAACTCATACAACATGAGGAAGAAGCCAATTAGTTTTCTTGAAAAATTCGATTCTTTTGCTTTGAGGATACTTGTTGCTAATATCTCCCAAAAATTACTGCAGACTCTTTGACAAGGTTTGCTTTCTACTCATAATTGGTCAATTTCTTTACAAGTTAAAGGTACAACAATTTCTGCTGGGTCCATTCCTGTTAATTGACAAAGTCTTAATTTCCCTTTAAAGATCAGTTCAGAAATATTTTCCACATATGTCTTTATTTTTTTATTTAGTTTATGTGGTAGAAATATCCATTCCAATATAACATCTTCCCTTTGCATTAAAATTCCCATAGGGGAATGCTTAGAGGGTAAGAAAGCTATGATGCAATTAAGGTCTGGATCAACATGATAAAAATGTGCATCATGTAATTTCTTTTCTACCAAAGCCAATTCTCTCTCAGCTTCAGGTGACAATTCTCTTGGACTGTTTAAGTCCTTGTCACCATTTAAGGTTTTAACAAATTATCCAGTTCATCATTTTTCATTTCAATAGTGGGTCGTAAATTGGCAATCTCTCCTAGCAATCTCTGAAAATCATTTAAAGTTTTAATCTATCTCTCCTGATTTGTATCTTTGGGGGTCTAATTTTTTGAAGGTCTATTTTATAGCCTAAATAATTAATAGAATCTCCCCTTTGTATTTTTTCATAGGCTATTTGTAATCCCCAAGCAGACAAATTTTTTTCACTTCCTCAAACATTTTTCTAGAGTATCAATGTTTGAATCTGCCAATAGGATTTCACCCATATAATGGTATATTATGGATTTTGGGAATTTATTGAGAATTTTTTCTATTGGTTTTGTACAAAATGCTGACATACTTTAGGGATATTGAGCATTCCTTGAGGAAGGACCCTCCACTGATACCTTTTTACCAGCCGAGAATTATTATAAATGGACACTGTAACGGTGAATTTTTTTAATCTTGTTCTTTTAAGGGTATTGTGAAAAAAGTCTTTTAAATTGATAACTATGATGGGCCATTCTTTTGGTAAAAGAGAAGGCAAAGGAATTCCAGACTGTAGAGAATCCATTGGCTGGATCACCTTGTTTATTGACCTTAAATCTGTCACCATCCTCCACTTTCCAGATTTCTTT
This sequence comes from Sigmodon hispidus, assembly GCA_004025045.1. Classification (NCBI taxonomy): domain Eukaryota; kingdom Metazoa; phylum Chordata; class Mammalia; order Rodentia; family Cricetidae; genus Sigmodon; species Sigmodon hispidus. The sequence goes on from PVIH01006680.1 coordinate 57,145, forward strand.
TTAATGACAAATACTGGAGAGTTCCAAAGGCTTGTTGAATCTTCTATATGCTGAACATTTAACTGCTTCTGCAACAGATGCTCTAAGGCCTGCAATTTCTTTTGTTAATGGACATTGATTAGCCTATAGGGGCTTATCTGTTAGCCCTTTTAAAGGTAGTGCTGTGAGTGTCTTTGAAAGATCAACAGCTATTGTGCCTTGTTTCTGTGCAGCTTGAATAGTTTGTAACTGTTTCTCATAATACTTTCTAAAATTTCTTCCAAAAATATGTCTTAGTTTATGATTTATTTCTGTGTTTAGAAGAATGTTAATCTGTGTGTTCCATTGTTGTAATAAATATCTTCCCCATAATTTTATGACAATGTTAACCACATATGGCTTTAATATTCCTCTCTGTCCTTCTGGTCCTAAACATTTAAGCCATTTTGTACTTTGTTTTACATGGGATAAAGCTCCAATCCCCATAAATTGAACATTTACCTCCTGAAGGGGTCAACTTTGATGCCATGACTCTGATGAAATTATTGATACATCTGCCCCTGTTTCTAAAAAACCTTCAATAATAACATCATTTATTTGTATTTTTAATGTTGGCCTTTGTTTATTAATAGATGTTTGCCAGAATATTTTTTAACAACTTTTCTGGAGTTTTATTTTCTATAGATTCTCTATCATTTAGTGTAGTGTTTTGGTTTTTTGTTTTTTTTTTTTAAAAAAATAGGTTTTAACTTCTTTAATTATTCTGGGGAAGTGTATTCTCCATGATAGCAGGGTAAGATTGCACTGGACAAGATATGGGGCTTTTGAAAGCCCCCTTTGTGTGTTTCCCAAAGGCAGAAGGTTACCTTGTCTGTCCCTTGTTGACCAACATTCATTAGTCCAGTGTCTACCTTTTCCACACTTCCTGCATACTCCAGGAGGCAGGGGTGTTCTCTTATGATTATTCCTTACAAGGCACTGTTTTTGGGAACACCTTGATTAGAATTTCTTTGTATATGACCTTGCCTTCCACAATTATAGAGTTTAACATTTTTTTCTTATACCTCTAGAAATGACCTCTCCCACTCAATTATCATCACCTTCATAAGAATCTACTTTAATTGTTTCATGAATCCAATCCTCTAATGGTGCTGACCTTGCATTTAATGGTTTTACTATTTTTGACATTATTTATTAGCATTCTCAAATGCCAGGGATCAATTATTGTTTGCCTTGCTTCTGAATCCAGTACTATCCTATTTACTGCTACAGATAATCTCTGCAAAAAGTCTGTAAAAGTTTCCTTTTGGCTTTGTATTATTTTTGTGAATGATTCTGTTTTCTTTCCTACTTCTTCTATCTGATCCCAAGCATTTAGTGCTGCCATGCCATGCAGCATAAATCAAGAATGTGTGAATTGCATAGGGATTGTCTTTTAATATCAGAATATTCTTCTTCCCCAAGAAGTTGGTCTAGGGAGATTCTATGCCCTAGGCTGTGCTTCTTAGTTCTATTGTTTTAGCCTCCTCCTTCCAATATATTTTTCACTATAAAATTGGCCCTGGTTCCAAAACAGCAGTAACCATATCTAACCAGTCCTTAGGGGTTTTCCGGTTGCAAGCAGACCAGGAATTCAACATTTGTTTTACTAATGGTGAATGCATCCCATATGTCACAATCGCATCTTTAACCCTTTATAGTTCTAGCATTTGTACCTGAGACTAATTAAATTCTCTAATATCTTTATCCCCTTATGATCTTTTAATGTTTACTAGGTATATTAGTATTGGATGTCTGATAAACTTAGGCTATTTTTCTGTAGCCTAATTATTCCTCGAGTCACTTGTTGTTCTGGCTAGTAAGTGGATTTTTGGGGGAGAATATGTGCCCCAAAGTTGAGTACCAAATATAGTAACACAATGAGACACAGAGCCAATTATTGGGAGAGGCTGAAAGATCTGAGAGAGAACACACCACAGTCAATTCTTACTCAGCTGTCTTGCAACATTCTCAGCCTTGTTCCTGGTCACATTTGTCAGTCCCATCTGTATGTCTGGGTTTCTACAATCCCTCATATACCCTATCCCACCCAGGTTAGGATTAAAGGCATTTAGCCTTGTACTCAAAGAAACAGAAGAAGTTCTGTATCTGGAGTTGTGGGATCAAGAGATTAAAGGGATACAAATTTGAAAAAAAGAAGTCAAACTATCTCTATTTGCAGATGATATGTGACCCACAAAATTCTACCAGGAAACTTCTGCAACTGATAAACACTGTCAGCTATATTCTGCTATAGAATACAAGATTAACTCAAAGAAATTAGCATCCCTCCCATACAATAAACATTAAAGGTCTGAAAAAAAAGAATGGAAATATCACCCTTCATAATAGCTGCAAATAGCATTAAATTCCATGTTTTAACTATAAACAAAAAGTTACAGATCTGTTTGACAAAAACTTTAAGTTTATGAAAAAAGAAATTGAAGAGGATATCCAAAAATGGAAAGATCTCCCATGTTCCTGACTAGGTAGAATCAACATAGTAAAAATGGCAATTCTACCTAAAGCAATCTACAGATCCAATGCACATCTCATAAAAATTCCAATGCAATTTTTTATGGAACTTGAAAGGACAATATTCAATTTCATTTGGAATAACAGGAAAGCCAAGATTGCCAAAACAATTTTGCTCAACAAAAGAACTCCAGGACACATCACCATCCCCAACTTCAAGTTATATTATAGAGCTAAAGTCACAAAAATAGCCTGACACTGGCATAAAAACAAACTTGTGGATCAATGGAATTGAACTGAAGATCCCGATATTAACCCAAAAAATTATAAGCACCTGATCTTTGACAAAGAGGCACAAAATATTCAATGGCAAAAAGATAGTATCTTTAACAAATTGTGTTGGCATAGCTCATTGGTAGTGTGTAGAAAACTGCAAATAGATGCAAGCCTATCTCCCTTCACAAAATTCAAATCCAAGTGAATCAAAAACCGCAACGTAAACCCAGCCACACTGAATCTGATAGAAAGCAAAGTGGGTAATACCCTCCAAAAGATTGGCACAGGTGACTACTTCCTAAATATAACACCAGTAGCATAGACACTAAGAAGAACAGCCAAATAGTGGGACCTCCTGAAACTGAGAAGCTTCTGTAAAGCCAAGGAGATAGTCAATAAGACAAACTGACAATACAGAATGGGAAAAGATTTTCACCCACCATACAAGTGACAGACAACTGATCTCTAAAATATACATACAACTAAAGAAACTAGAGCCCAAAACCTTGAATAACCCAATCAAATACTGGGTTCAGAACTAAAAAGGGAATTCCCAGCAGAAGAATTACAAATGGCTGAAAGGCATATGAAAGAGTGTTGGTCATCTTTAGCCATCAGAGAAATGCACATCAAAACAGCATTGAAATACCACCTTACACCTGTCAGTTTGGCTGAGAGAAAAGACATGGATGACAGCCTATGCTGGAGAGGTTGCAGAGCTAGGGAAACACTCCTTCATTGTTGGTAGGTGGGTAAAATTGTTCACCCACTCCGGAACGCATTATGGTGGTTTCTCAGAAAACTGGGAATCAATCTCCTAAATGATCCAGCAATACCACTACTAGGCATATACTCTATAAAGATGCACATTTGCACTCCAAAGGCATTAGTTCAACTATGTTCATAGCAGCATTATTCGTAACATAAAGAACTTGGAAACAACCTAAATGCCCATCAACTGAAGAGTGGATTAACAAACTGGTACATGTAAACAATGGAGTAATAATACTCAGCAGTAAGAAAAAAAGATACCCTAAAATTTGCAGACAAATGGATGTATTTGGAGAATATCCTCCTGAGTGAGGTATCACAAACCCAGAAAGATAAGCAGGAGATGTACTCACTTATTAGTGGACTTTAAACTATAGGCAAAACATGTCCAAGATGCAAACACTGAACAGTTTGGGATCTGAAACACCTTGGACCAGCATCTTGGAGCCCATTCTTTCTAGAGGAACACCTGTCCCAGTCTTGATGTTGGGATGAGTAAAGCAGATCTGCCTGGAGTGGATGCTGAACTAAGCTACCTTGGGACCTTGAGACCTCCTGCCCTTGCTGTGGAGGAGATAAGGGGAGGAGATAAGGAGATGGGGATAAGAGAGAGTGACTGGAGGGGTAGGAGGGGGAAGGGATTGTGAACAAGGAGGCACATGGTTAAAAAATGAGACTTTATTCATTATAAAAATAAAATATACTACACAGACAAAACTAATATTGGCAGTGTCTTTGTAAAGTAAACCACTTGGAATATTTCTCAAAATGTAGTCATCTGTAAATTGTTGTGTATTTCTCAGAATTTTCTTTTGAATGACTTTAAAAAAATCACTTGTGTATATTTTATGTACTTTTACATATACTTTTAAATACATATAAATATACTTTTAAAAAATGATGGATAATAAAAAAGTATATACTTTCTAAACACAATTGTCTGTGTCCTAAGTTAAACACTGTCACAGATTGTTTCCAATTTGAGGAAAGTTATCAAATCTCTGTAATTCTAACTCTTCATCAAAGGGAGAGTAATAATATATATGCAAGGTTGTTATAACAATGTAAGAATATATCCTAGTGAATATTTAAGAATAATATGTGGCTTATAAAAAGATTTAATAATTTTAGAAGTTATTATCTGAACCCATCCTTTTAGCTTTTCATTTTTATTACAATGTATGCATAACCCTCTGCTTTGAACTGTGATTGAATTTCATTGCTTCATGACTGCTGGAGAACATTATCCAGTGGAATTTTACTTTTATTACTATATTTTCAACACATTTCTTCAGTATGACTCTCTTTCATCACTATTTAAATATGTTTTGGCTTCTTCCCTGTGACGCCTTCACACTTATATTTCTCAAAATAATTTTCTCTACAAATCATTTTTAAACTAGAACATATATTGCAATCAATTGGAAGTCAGATTAAATCATATTTCTGAGCTGAAATGTAGAATTTATAAGAAACACCACAAGGATTTAAACAATAGAATAAGACAAAGTATTTCTGGTAATACTCAAGCTAGTAAATTTCTCCTGGTTCAGACATTATACTTTTTGGGTTTAGTGTATATAGTATGTTACTCACTGATAGACCTTGACCTCTCATGATTACTTTCAGACATCTTGGGACCTCCTGCCCTTCCTGGGGAGGAGATAAGGAGATACAAGAAGAGAGAGCAACTGGGAGGGGTAGGAGGAGGAACAGAGTTTGAACAAGGGGATACATGGATAAAAAAATGAGACTTTATCCATAATAAATAATAAAAAAAGAAAAAAAAGGAAATGGTCATTGTGAGATCATCAATGATGTCAAGATTGACTTTGAGGTACTTTTTTACAGTATCACTTTCTGATTTTTTTGTTATCCTAGAGAAAACATGCTTTAAATTTTCACCATACATTTTGTTGGTACACGATTTAAAGAAAAACAAACATAACCTCAAATAGGAATGACATTCGAAGCACAAAAATAGCAACAACGTTCCATGGCTGCAGATAAGCAAAGGCAATTAGAATGTGTAATAATTAGAGTGAAACATCAAATGTGGCATAATTCTCAGCTGAATGAACACTACCACAAAATAGAAAAAAAAAAACCTAATGCTTCCATTTTCATAAGTCTACCAGATTATATGGATACAAATATGTTTCTGATCATGATTTGAAAACATATGGATATTAAGATAAAATAAAAAATGTAAACTTATTGAAGAGCCTGCAAATAACTTCACAAACTGATGATATTGAATAAAGTACCCATTTTTAGGGCTTTTTCCCTTTGAATATTTTCTGTCTTTTTCCTCATTAAGCTATAGAGTATCTTCAAATACTATGAGTAGATTTCCTACATTGGATTATATTATTATGCATATGATTATCTTCTTAGATTTTAAATAGATTCTTTTGATGAAGGAATCTTACTTTAAATATACTCTAATGGATCTTTTATGTACCTTTCAAGGTCATTATATTTTATGTTAAAACAGATGGGCCCTTTCCAAAGCCATAATCTTATCCTGTACTTCCATCTAAAAGTGGTTCAATATTGAGATTTATGGTTAAATAATAGTTCATTTCAGATAGAATGTTTCTCTCTAGTGGTTGTCATATGATTCATTCTCAATAATCCCACACAGTTGAAAAACAGTAATCATTGCCAACAGCCTTTGTTTATGTGAGTTATAACTATTAATATTCAGTTTAATTAAATTATATTGAAAAATTCAAAATATTTATTAATTCTGATAAAATAATAATCTCTTAAAAATTATATTTTATGTAAGATACATAAAATAGTACAAAAAATAGTACATTTACTGAGTATTTTTTGCATTTTTACAAACTAAAAATTAATTAGGTTCTCCCATCTACTCCATTCTAGAGACCTTTACTGTTTTAGTTGATATTTTTGAACAAACTGTAGCTGCACATCAATTATATAAGTAGCCACGACTGTATTAGTTACTTGTTCTATTGCTGTGACAAAAAACCTAACAAGAAAGTTGTGGGAGAAAGGGTTTATTTTGACTCACAATTAGAAGATATAATCTACTATGGTGGGAGTAAGTATGACACCAGGAGATAGAGTTAACTGGTCACCTTGCATCAGCACTCTGGAAGCACACAGCAATGAATGCTAGTGTTCAGCTTTTTTGTTCCATTTTATTTGCTGAGTATTTGAAGTAAGTTGTTCTCCCACCTTGATTATCATAAACAATCAAATCTCTTGGGATTGTATGTTGTCATAGATCTGTAAAATAGAAGTGGAAGTATTTCTTAATTCTTTTATACAACTACAATTACCCTGTTAGGAAAATCACATAAAGACCAAATCAAAACTTCAAATTGTAGATCAATTTCGCTCATAAGCATATATGCTAAATTGTCAAAAAATACCTGCAAACCAAGTAAAAAACACATGAAAAAGATTATGTAACATGATCAAATAAGATTCACACCAGAGATTCAAGAATGGTTCAACATATATATATATATATTTATATATTTATATAAAATACTATATAAAAATACTGAAATGTAAAACCAATAATTATCTCATTAAATGTAAAAATGACCTTTGGCAAGAGTCTAACAGCTCTTCAGTATCAAAGCCCTAGAAAGATTGGGGATACAAAAGACATGCCTCAACATAATAAAGACAGTTTACAGCAAGCCCATAGCCAACATCAAAATAATTAGAAAGAAACTCAAAGTAGTTGCACTAAAATCAGGAACAAGACAGGGTTAAACACTTTCTCTAAATGTACTTGATATAGAGATCAAAATCTTAGCTTCATCAATAAGATGACTGTTGAAGACGAGGATGATACAAATAAGAAAAAAAAAAGAAGTCCAGGTAGATCTATTTGCAGATGATCTTAATGTATATATAAATGAGCCTAAAACCTTCACTTTTACAGCTGATAAAATACTTTCAGATTAGTAGCAAGATACAAATGAAACACACACACACACACACACACACACACACACACACACAAAGGAAGAAAGAAAGAAAGAAAAAGAAGCACAATAGTACCTGCTAAACACAAATGACAAAGAAACTAAGAAATGAAACAAGAAAACAACACCTTTCACAATAGCCCATTGTTTTTAAATTTAGTTTTTTACAAATTCTCAGGAAAATACCGTAGTCTCTGCCAGTATCTGGCAGGAAGGGCCCCTAGACCCATAAAATCATAACATAACATCTAGAACATAAACCAATCTGCACTGTGTACATTCTAGTTCTTTCAGGATCCCACCTAACTGGCCTATTAAATTGTATTTAGAAAAATAGAGGTCTTTTAAAGCAAAAAGTTCTGAACTGTTGACCATTCCTCCCACAACCTATTTCTAAATGTTTAAGAAGTATATTTTCACATTTATCTTAACAGTGGCTCCATTTCTCAATACCTATTTTCTGCATTAGTTACTTATCTACTTGCTGTAACCAATTGCCTGCTAAAAAGCAGTTTATGAGAACAAAGGTTTATTTTGGCTGACAGCTCTAGGATTGTTCATTGTGGCAGGGAAGTCATGGGGGGAGGAGTTTGAGAGATCTGGCCATATTGCATCTTTGTTGAAGACTACTACTCAAGTCACTTTCTCTATTTACTGGGTCTACACGTTTGGGTGGATCTTTTCATCATGATTAACCTAATCCAGATATATGCCACACAGACTTGTTTAGAGTTTAACCTAATCTAGATAATCTTTCATAGGCATGCTCTGGGCCTTGTCTCTTAGGTGACCCTAGAGCCTGTGAAATTGACATTTTTCATTTAAATGTCTATTAATTTGTTCAAATATTTGTGAATGTTATTTAATATTCTGATAAATGATTTCTACTATATTACTTTCTAAATTGTGCAAAGAGTTCTAGGCCCAATCTCTTGGAAAACACATACTGGTGGCTGCAGAGCCTCAAGATATATCTACAACCAAAATGAGTGTATTCCCAGGGGATGAGGTCCTGTAAGGGAAATGAGACAAGCCTGTGAGATCTATATAACATAGCATATTTTATGTGGAATAACAGACACTGAAGTTTCAAATACAGGTTTCTTTGGAGCTACTTTTGTAATTCCCTGTAGATCCCTAGCATATGGTTTGATATTCACAAGTCTTGTGATTGAGATTTTTTCCATTTGGATATACAGTTGACCAAACAAGGTTTTCGGTAGTCACATTTTTAATGATCTATTGCAGTATCCCTCCATCTTAATTCAGAAGACTGTGTATATGTAGGTCTCTTTCTTGAGTCTTTTGTTTTATCTATTTACCTATGCTACCATGTCTCAGCACTTTTTGTTTTATAATAAATACATATGTCTGATAGTTGGTTGTCAATTTTTGTTTTCTTCCACAAGGTAGCTTTTACTATTCTTGTTTTATTTGTTTGTTTAGTTGAATTTTAAATTTGACTAAATTGTTTTCTAGCAAATTTCTGTAGTTATATTGTAATTACACAGTAGTTTACTATGGATATTAGTTTCTGAAAGAATATAACGTTGTTCAGGGTTTCCAATCAATATGTTTTGTATATTGTTATGATATAAAATATACAATCAAAAGCTCCTGTGTTAGATACTTGGATACTAGCAGACTGTGTTTTGAAAACTGATTGATATTGAGAACACTGTTCTAATCAATCTTAATCTCTCATTTAGCAGCTTAATCTCTCCAAAATAAAAAATATCTTCTATATAGACAGAGTTTCCTGAAAATATATAGCCTGCTGCTAAACCTTCCAGAAACTCTTTACTTCTTGGCCAACAGGAGACAAACAAGGCCATGATCTCTCTCTCTCTCTCTCTCTCTCTCTCTCTCTCTCTCTCTCTCTCTCTCTCACACACACACACACACACACACACACACACACACACACGCTGAGCTGATTATCAGCCTCACAAGATTGACAATAAAAGAACCATCAGACCATAGGCTTAAACTTCTGATACTCACTAATTTAGGTTTCAAACATGTATTTTGTCATGACAACCCATGACCTGAATAACCCATAAGTTTGATTTAGTTTAAATTGATACAAGTGTCCTGTGCATATTCGTTAGATATTTAATAAATCCTGGAATGTCAGAGAGAACACACAGTCAACTCCTAGGCAGATAGCTTAGGAAATCCTTGATCCTTGAATACAAGGATAAAGAGCTGAGAGTCACTCACACACAACTTTAATCTTAGCGAAGGGAAAGCTAAGAGTGGTGACTTATAACTCCAGAGACAGAGCTTTTTCTGTTTCTGTGAATTCAAGGTTACATGCCTTTAATCCTAACCTGGATGGGATAGGGTATATAAGGGCTTAGAAACCCAGCAGAGACAGAAGCAACCCAGAGAAGTGACCAGTAAGGCTGAGGAAGTTGCTAGACAGCTGGGTGAGAACTGACTGTGGTGCTTCCTTTCTCTGATATTTCAGTCTTCCCCCAATATTTGGCTCAGAGTCTCATTTTATACAACCCAAATTTGTGCATCTACACTATCCAAACTTTACTTCTGGGCCATAGGCACTCTAAGATATCTATGAATGTAGTCTATCACAAAACGTAAACTTACTTTAAAATATTATGAACTAAGAGCACAATTTTTGATAACTGCATTGTGTTTCACAGCTGTGAGTTTTGTAGATGAAAACAATGCAATTGCTGTGTTCAAAAGATAGATGTCCCTCTGTCCCAAATATATGTTTCAATTCTACTAGTTGCTATTTTCAGATGCTTAAATCTTTGCATCATCAACATTCTAATGAATTTTTTAATCATTTCAACTGAATCACCTCACAGTCTTATATATAATCACATTTATTTTGCTGATTTTTAAAAGATCTTTATCTTGAAAAATGAATATATTCAACCTCTGATAAGTTCTACTATATTAATTCTCTATATGAATTTGACTGTAGGTATTTTATATTATTGGATTCATGCAACACTTGTTTTATGTTTGGGTTATTACTTTTAACATGATGTTTCTAGGATTTGTACATGCTTTAATGTGTATCAAAATTTCATTCATTTTTATACTCAGTCATTTATACTTGCATACCATATTGTATTTATTCATTCATCTTCTGATGGATTCTTCATTATTTTCTGCATTTTAGCTATCTCCAAGTTCTTGAAATGAATGCTGTTACACAAGTGCCTTCTTGTTTCACTGATTTTAATTATTTTAGGTTTATGCTTAGAAGCAGCAGTACTAGATCATTTATGTTTAACTTCCTTTTTCTTTTCTTTGTGAGATTATAATATAATCTCATTTCTCCATTTCCTTTCTTGCCTCCAAACCCTCACATATGCCCCTGTTAATATTCACTATATATATGTATTTCTAAATATGACCATCTCAGTGTGCATAATATTACTCATATGAATGACTTTAGGGCTGAGCATTTGGTATCAGATAACCAACTGGAATGCTCTTCTCTAGAGAAAACTATTTCACCCACTATCAACATTTCTTAGTTACTCACAGTTCTTCATCATATGCTTGATGCCTCTCAGTCTTTACCCATTTTCTTTGATATGTCTATTGCTGTTGTCCTTGTTAAGCTGGTGGTTAGTAAGATTTTATGGGTGTAGGTTCTGATATTACTAGGAGACACAAACTCATAGCAAGCTGTTCAGTCCTCTAGCTTTACAATGTTTATTTTTCTTTTGAGAAATTGCTAAAGTACTTTCCACAGTTACTTCACCATTTTACATTTCAATGGAAAATGTGGAATGCTCTCTGATATTGAAGAGATGTGTTTGGCTTAAAGGATGCTGGTAAGTACAATTCTTTGCATTTTTCTAAGTATATAATTTTTTATCCACAACTAACAAGGACTTTCTTAGTTTTTCTTCATTCCTTAGAAATTTTTTTCCTTTTAAAAAAGGAAAGCTTTGTAGCTCCTAGACTAAATTAAATTATTGAGAATAAGTAGACTTTTCTTGTTCCTCCTTACTTAAGTGCATTCTTTTCTGATTGACTGGCAGAATTTTGTGCAGGTTTTATGGATCCCACATCATTTTCTTATTCAGATTTCCAGGATTAATTTAGAATGTGGCTCAAGTTTAGGCACTGGACAGGGTTCCAACACATACTTATAATGTGCCTAAGTCCCTAATTCATTATTTTAAATTAGCAGATTCCCTTAATGGCTCTTGTCTGGTGAATGTGTTGTTAAATTCTACCAAAATAAGCACTCTACAGGGTGCCCTAAGTAGAATAGTTTGATGGAATTAGTAAAGTGAAACAGAGAAGAAGTTAAAAGAAAGGCAAGGAAATAAAGAAATATGTAGCATTATTAGGCTGACTCATAAAGAAGAGTGATATGTGTCATAAACTCAATAGGAAGGCAAAGCCCTTCTAGACCAGCCATGCACAATCAAGAGTCAACTGACAATAAGGGTAAAAATAGATCAGTGGTTTGAAGTTCTTATTTTGTCTAGGGCATTATTCCAATAGGTTTCTTATAGGGTATAACTAGTTAATTTTATAATTCATAAATTTCCTAGATTCATACTGTGCTGACTGTAGTATGATTGTGTGGTCAATGAAGGTTGTAGAGGTATGTGGGGAAGGCAAATAGTCTTCATCCAGCTATGCTATATGGAGATTGTCACTAAGAGTTTCTTGTGTAAGTGAAAGACTGCGATTGACTGTACTGAAAACTGAATGGGTTGGTGAGCCAAAAAATGTCAAGGAAAACACAAGCTCTACTTCTGACACAAAATAGCTCGATTTGTACTTAACATGGATCTTGAGGATACAAAGCCAAATTATTGCCATTTGCTATTTATTCTGTATATTGAATGGCCCTGGAATGATATCCAAGAACTAAGGTCTGGAATCCATAAATGTAATAGGTTATATGGCAACAAGGGTGTCTGCAAAGGCTGCAGCTATAAAATAGAGATATTATCCCACCCTCAGTCTACTAGAACACTTATTCTGAGTATATGTGGACAGATCCGTTGTAAGAGAAATGAAACAGAAAGAGAACTCATAGAGATTACAAGAATGAGTTTTCTGTGCATCACTGCTCAAGACTATTTCCAAGTACTACACCAAGGTCTCCAGTTACTAATGACAACTCCTAAAAGAAAGCCAGCAAGTAAATAGAACCTTAGTTTTTCAATAGCAACACAATGAATTCTTCCAAAAGCCTACATAAATTTTGGAAGCAAGTCTCTTTCCCTGAGCTCCAGGGAGAAACAATGCTAGTGTCTGAATTTCAGCAAAGTGTTTCAGATTCAAAATGAGATGATAAATTGGTGGCATTTTTAACTGCCTACATTGTGATGATTCCATGTATCAGCAATAGATCACTTACACATGTCCTCTATATAGTAGACTTTTCCTCTGGGTTTTGAATTTGCTTGGGATTTTAGCATAAATAGATGTCAAATTTTTTAAACATTTTGATTTATCAATCAGAGAGATCATATGATGTTTACATGCCTCTTATATTGTAGCTGACTTCAGTAAAAGTAGGAGGCACTAAGATAATCTTAAATTGAATATAATACATGATTCTCTTATTATGGTCCTGAATTGAATATTTACTGTTTTTGTATGTAGGTGAGTGGGAAAGACTGATCTTCAATTTTTACTCAGGGCATAGCCAAGTAATAATTTTAAATTGTTAATATTCTTCCTTTAAAATTGTTTACATTTTATGAGTATGAACTTGTATGTGTATCAGAAGATATCTTTTAGGAATGAGTTTTCTCCATTCACTCTATGTAAATGAGAACACACTAAAGTTTTCAGGCATATACTGTATGAGCCTTTACTCACTGACACATCTCTCACTACCCATAGGTTATGTTATTCATCTTCTTTTATTTTACAATATATTTATATAAATTTATCCTATTCTTCTTAAATATTCATATAAATTTATTAATCAAACTATTTGGCACTATATGTATGTGCATGTGCATCTGTGTATATGTGTGTGTTTTTGTTCCAAAAGAGACATATTAACAATACAGATGTTAAAAATGAAGTTGGCGTATAAGGATTTTTGTTATTATTTGTCAATTATGGTAGCTCATGTTTTTGAGGAATACTCTATTTTAGGCAAATTGGTAAAAGTGTCTGCATAAAGTTGTTCTAATGACCTCTCCTTGGGATGTCTACAGAATCTATAATGATGCCCTTTGCTCTCCTTTTTATTTTCTTGACCAGGAACTCTGGAGCCACATATTAATGTTTGAAGGCATCAATTTCTACTTTAGTATTTTCTCTTATAGTTTCTTTCTAATTCACAGACTTCCATTCATAGTTTTACTTTCTTTTTGATGCTAGAATTTATATCCAATTTCTTAAATAGAACTTTGGTTCACTTAATATTCTACTTTTTTTATTCAATGAACTTTAAGAAATTAATTTCTATTTAGGCCTTTGTTTTTATTATTAATTTTTTACAGTGTTTATAATGCTTGTTTTGATTTTTTATTTTTGAATTATTTAAAATACTTTTCTAATTTTCTAAAAAGATAATTGCAATAATTATTATGTTTATTGAAGTGGTCATTTATTCAGGTGTGGGCTGTAAATTTACCTAGAGTGACTTAATACTATGAAACGCACTGAGACTTTCTTTATAGACTAGACCATGGTCTACTTTAATAAAAGCTTTGTATGCACATGAATACAAAATGAATCTCACCACTGTTGGATAATACTCTATATGTCAATCAGGTCAAATTCTTTAATTACTCTTACTATTATTATTTATACCTGCTGTTTTAGTTGATAAATATGAGAAAGACTACTGTTATGCAAATTTTTTTCTCTTCAATTTTTGCTAAAATTTCCTCATATATTTTGAAAGTACTATAGCAGTATATGAAGATTGAGAGTTGGGGAAATTTTTATATTAGACTAAGAAATCGTTCATTATACTAGCCTCTAATACATAGTAGTGATCATCTTGCCTCATTTGCTTTGTTTTATTATGATCTATCTTTAGATTACTTTTCATTTGTGGTCCCATGGTGTAAGGCTGAATGTACTTTTCTTTAAACTTTGCTGTGTCTTTATACTTAAAACTTACAATATCTTAAATTAAATAAGGCTTTATCTTTTGTATCAGTTCTTGTATTTTTATATTCTATATACAAGTATCTACCTGTATTCATTGAATATAATTTCTATATTATCAGATTTAATTTGCAATCATGGTATCAGGTTTCTGTTTAGAAAGTCTAGTTTATCTTTTTACTTCTTCCTTTGTCCTCTTTGTTTGACTACACAAGTAGGGCCACTCATCTCAGATGAAGGGCCAAGTCACCTCTCCTAGCTCATGCTCTTAGGATCAGCTCACTCTCACCTGTGGTGAGGGTTGGGGTCATGTGTCCTTCCACGGTGTCTACTAAGAGGCAAAGCCATCTTTTCTATCACCACTGCCTCTGGTGGCAGTTAAAGCCCCACTCAGATCTACATGGGGCCCCAATGGTAGCATGGCTTTCTGACACCAACATGGTCTCAGACCTCAGATATCTGCACAGTCTTCAATCATAACAGGAGCCTCAGACATCAGCATAGACACTTGCTATAGTAAGACCACAGAACCAGACATGACACTGAGCTGCAATTCTGACCTGGACATCATTGTCGTATTGGGTAGCAGCACAAGCCATTCAGATTTGCATGAATTATTGCCCTCAGTGACCAATCTAGACTCAGGTGACTGACTTGACTCTAAGAATTTTCATGGCAATTGGTGGCAACAGGAGCCGCAAATATCAACTCAGTCCCTGAATGCTGTACGGCCATGAAACCCGACCTGAGACTCAGCAGCCAACTCTGAGCTGGTTTACCAGACTAAGAAAACTCTGGGAACAGGAAGAGCAGAGCAGAGATTTCAGAGAGAAGTCAGAGAGACACCACAATGAGGTGCCAGCAGACTCAGAGGAAAGAAGATGAAATGCTGCTCTGAGAAAGGTACTGAACCTCATGGCTGAACAAATCAGAATCATGGGTTGTTTAAAAGTAAAGAGTTAGCAAGTTATATGCTTGGGCACTAGGTCAGTTGGCAGAAAATTAATGTAAGTGTCTTTGTGTTTCTGTGGGACTATGGGTCTGCAGGTCAGAACCTCAGGGCTAGGCCAGAAAGGCCTTGGCAGAAACTTACTACTGCAGTCAACTAGGTCTGGATGAAAGCAGGACTCCAGGTTAGGGTTAGGGTTAGGGTTAGGGTTAGGGTTATGACATACCCAAATCTGTATGTCCCTTGCTGCAGCATGGTCTCCAGACTCCAACAAGGCCACATGCTGAGACTTAAATCCTGGGACTCTCTGTGGGCTCTAGTGGCAATCTGGGTCACAGATTTCAACACAGACACTAATTGCAGCCAGACCATAGATGGACATATGCCCCTGGGGAGCACCTTGGCCTGATTGACATCCAAGTTCCAGGTGATAGTCACAGACTCACAGATCAGAATGGTTCCGACACCAACAAGGCCACAGGTCACAATCCTGACCCCAGGCTTCATATGGCCTTTGGTGGCAACATGGGCCATGGACCTCAAGATAGACCCCAGGTGTAGTAGAACCATGGACCTAGACATAGATCTCTACAGCAGTACAGGTCTGGTTGTAACCATGACCCTCAAGTGTCAGCAAAGACCACCCAGATCAGCGCTGCCCCAGCAGCAAAATCGCCAGTGACCCTAACATGACCCCAGGTGGAGGCTAAGACCATTGGAATTAGCGTGGTCCTCAAAGGCAAACAGATCCATAGATATCAACACAGATTCTGCCTGCTGTAGGACCAGAGACTCAGACATGGCTCTTGGCAGCAGCCTGTCAGAACATTTCCCAGGCCTCAGGTGGCAAGCAGACCTCCCTCATAAGCCTGCTCCTCACAACCTTCATCATAGCTCAAGGTGTAAATCAGTGTGTCACCATCTTCATATGTTTCTCTCTGCCTTTTTTCCACGGTGCATAAACCATGTTGCTTCTCTTTCTCTCTCATTTCTTCACTAATTATTTACATATCATAAGAGGGTCCATCTGCCTGGTGCTGCAAGGTACTGGGCAAGTGGGCTGATGGATGTCTTCCCACCATCCAAAGCCTTGAGGACTCATCATGGCTAGCCTCTGTCTAAACAGAACTGTATAGGGTGGGGGGGGCATGGACATAAAACAAAACTTTAAAATTGTTATGCTTTTTCTAGTTTCAATTGTTTTTCCTGTGCTTTTTATAACAAGGTTTTAATTTGCAGCATAGATTGGCCTAGAACTTATGAGACTATGTGGCCAAGACTAGTCTTGAACTTATGACTAATCTCCTAAGTATCTCAGGTGTTAGGGTTTTAAATACAGTTTTAATTTTTTATATGATGAAGTATGGACAGGTATAGTATAAAGCAAAAATCATTAAACCACCATCTAAACACTTCAATTATTTGATGAATTTACCTTTATGTCACATTTTAACTTGATCACCTCTTGTAATTTAAAAAAGAAATGGTTCCTACTCTAGCACTTTCTCATTTTGTTTTGAGGCATAGTCTCACTGTACACTTAGGTTGTTCTGAAATTCTTCATTCTTCTCCTCCTTCATTTTGAGTTTGAAAATTATAAGCATGCACTAGCATGCCTAGCTTATTATAACTTTTATAGTTGCAGAATTTTTCTCTTATGGATAATTTTATGTGAGTGTGCATCACTAAATAGAATAGTATAGTACAATATAGTTTTATCTAGATTAAAGGTATATTATAAGTAATATATGCTGCTAATTTCTGTTTTTCTCCTCTTACAATTTATTTGCTGAAGAATCTAAAATACAAAAACTATGTAGAGTTTACTCTAAATTCGTAGATTACATTCATGATATAGTTCAAAACATTTTCCATTTTCTGTTATTTCCTAAAAGTTATCAGGTAGATCCAGAAATTAATCAAACTAGTATTCAAATTCTCCACCATGAGTAAGGTCTATATTGGTTTCTTTTATTAGGAGAGAAACAAAGACTATTTGTTTGGAGGTTTGTTGTCTCTTTTTCTCTTTCATTTTCCTTCCTTTGATTATTAATATTAATTGTGAAGTTGACTTATTTTGAAATCCCCCAGGAGACACATATCTTGGATTATCTTTAATTGTCTTTCAATGGTGGTTTAACTGAAGATAAACCCACACTAAATGTGGGCAGCACCATCAAATGTACTGGAGCCTTTGCCTGACGTGAAATGGGAAAAATGAAGACGCCACCTGTCTACAATCATTAATATTTCTACTTCCTGACTGTGATCCAGTGTCTATAATAGCTTCATGCTCTTGCTATGTAAGTTATGAATCAATTCCACCATTGTGCTTTTCCTGACACAATAATCTGAAATCTCAAACTATGATTAAATATAAGCATATTTTGTTTTGTGAGAATTAATCAGAGAAAGGGGAAAAGTAGGTAATGCATCCATTATTTCTCTATATATGTGTTTAACTTAGAAAACGTTCATATGTTTTGTAGGTATTAATTGATTAAGCTTACACAAAAATATTAATACATTATTTATCCAATTTAGCTACACAAATTTCAATATAGTATATCACATCTCTCTCACCCTTTGCATTTTTCTATATAATGAAATTAAAATCTCAAGTGATTAAATATTGTATTTTAATGTTTTATAATTTATACTCTTACTGAAACTGAAAATGTCTTGTTTTGCCAATTAGGCAAAATTTTTGTTGTCTTTAAATCTCTTTTAAAATAACTACATAATCACAGATACCTTCTTTTACATCTGTCATCTCAAGATTTACAAGGCTTTTCCTTCTGTATTTCCTGCCTCAGATCTGGACACGTTTACTTTCCACAAGAAGTTCTGGCATCTTTGAGTAGGAAGTTGTACTTCAATTGTAAAACTGAGTTTACTAAGAATAGTTATTTATCTTGGATTGACCATTGCTTCTAAGCTTAAAAAAGCTATAATAAATAAATAAAATATCTAGATGGATAGATAAATGAGTAGATAAAGGTTATGTGGTTCCAGAAGCTTCCCCTCATCTTTTAGTTAATACCTGCAAATAAATATTTATCATTCTCCCTGCTATAAACATGTATAATTGTTATTGTTTATATCTGTTTTTTAATTCCTTCTTCTTCTTAGATATTGACAAGCATTATACATGTTGTTCTGTATAGAATTCATTAATTCTATTTTATATGATGTCTTGTTTCATATAAATATATAGTTACTCTAACTTCATTTCAACTCATGTGCCTTACATTCTAAAATGTAGTCTCTTTCTTTCTTTCTTTCTTTCTCTCTCTCTCTCTCTCTCTGTGTGCGTGTGTGTGTGTGTGTGTGTGTGTGTGTGTGTGTATGTGTGGGTGTTTGTGTGTGTTTGTGTGTGTGTGAGATTGTGAATGTGGGACATAAAGAGTGACTATTAAGTGGAGGATGAATAAGATGGGACTCAGTTATATGGTGGAGCAAATGAGGCAAATTGCAATATAATATATGTATTAAAATTTCACAATAAATAAACCAATGAGAGACAGAGATAAAGACACAAACAGAGACAGATAGTGAGAGAAGTAACAATTTAAAGAGTAAAGCTTTACTTTGGCCTACATTTTGTGAATGTTTAGCCTTGGGCTGATATTCTGCCAATAACAGTGTTTGAAGGAGCAAATTTTTTACATATATCTAGCAGGCAACAGAGTGGTGATAAGAAGGAACACAGGCAAGATACAGCCACCAAGTTCACTACTTAATGACCTAATTCCATCAAGTAATCCTGTTTCCTTTTAGTAGTCTTACCCCAATGATGACATGACATCTGAAAATTCATCCATTCATAACATCAGTGGCCTCACGATATAACATTCTTTGTAAGCATCTTGCATGTATACTCAGAGATGTAGCTTCAATCAAGTTCAGGATCAAAATTAAGAATAACAGTTGAGCATGTATATATTCCCATGTTACTCTATATCTTTATATTCTATATGTCAATAAATATACCTTTGAGCAGGAAGTATATACTAATCAAAATACACTAAATCTTGTTAATAATGGTGAGATTTTATGACTTTTCAACTATGATACATTCTTTTTATAACACTTCCAGGCTCATTATGACTGATATTTCTCTGGAAGTAAATGTATCCAAGAATACAATAGATCTCTACTCCTAGTTCTCAGTTGAGGTTGACTTACTTCATCATCTGAGATGTTCAAGCTTCCAATATTACTAATTTCTCATTGTTACTTGTTGAAGAAGTTAAACCCTACATGAATATGGTGGGCAAGTTCAGGAGTTCTTTAATCCTCTAATTTTCACTCATAAGGGAGAAGTGTGGTGATATATTTTATATTTAAGAAAAATAATCTGGAATATCAGAGGACAGAGCCAACCCTGAAGCTCAGAGATCAGGTAATCCACACTTTTAATCTCATCACTCTGGAGGCAGCTATCCTATTGGATCTCTGTGATTTCAAGGTTTAACAGAGCCAGGCAGTGGTGGCACACACCTTTTATCTTAGTTCTAAGCAAGTTGAACTAGGAAGTGAGATAGCTGGGCAAAAGGGAGGAGTTCAGTTTCCCATTCCACTTTCCTTGTTAGCCAAGGAAGGAGAAGCTTGCAGTGGGAGGATTATTGGAGAGAGGCCTAAACAGTTGCCTGGATGAGAATTGGCTGTGGGCAGGAGAGGCAGGAAGATTTCTGGAGTTTGCTGGTTAAAAACCTATTTCCAGGTTCAGTAATAGAGATACTGTCTCACAAGGTAGTAATATGGATAGTGATAGAGCTGGATACCTGATATTTTCTTCTGGCCTCTTTGTGAGGGCATGCTCAGGTTCTGTCTCTCTCTGTCTCTGTGTCTCTCTCTCTTTCTTTATCTTACACACATAGACACACACAAACGTGTGTATAAACCATGTACATATATAAAATAATTTTTTACAAATTGTATGTGGTGAAACTATCAAATTTAGATTTAGAGTATTCAAATAATATAACTCAATATTATAAAATCAGTTCAATTATAAAATGAAAATAAATACAAAAACCTATGCAGTGGTGCGGTGCATCATAAAAAAATGCAAATCAAAAGCCCAAAGAGGTACTTCACATTCATTAAGCTGTCTATACTGAAAGAGGAAAATAACAAGTATTGACATGGATACCAAGAAATTGGAACTATCATACATTCCTGATGGGAATGGAAATTAGAACAACTGCTATGAAAACAGTCTGTTAGATCCTCAGAAGTAACACTTAAGATTCCATATTGTCTGTTTTTCTGTTCTATTCTTAGGTAGATATCAGGAAAATGGAATTTATATGTCCATGCAAATACTTAAAATGAACAGTCACAACCAGCATTATTCATAATAGTCAAAAGTGAAAGCAACTCCAATGTCTATCAACAAGTGGATGGATAAATTGAAGGATAACTTTACAGTGGAAACAAGCAATGACTACATAGATGAGTTTTGAAAACAGAAAATAAACTTTTGAAAACAGGGGAGGAACAAAATAAAAAAGAAACTGCATATATCTGATTTCATTTACATGAAATTTCCATAAAATGAATCTATAAAGACAAAACCAAATTACTGTTTTCCTGTGACTAACTGGACATATTGGAAGGCTCAAGGATTATACCTAAACAGGTACTAATTTGGGATGGTAGTGGTAAAAACATTCTGTAATTAGTTGAAGTACTGGTTATATAACCCACATAATAATAAAGATTTATTGAATTATGCCCTTTAGAATTTTATGGCAGATAAATATCTCCATAAAACCATTAGTAAGGTCTAATAAATCTTTGATTATGACACTAGATAGTCTTCAGTAAGACTGCTTTTATAATATTAATAATGCCTTTTTAAATAATCCAAATGCCTATTCATTCTTTCTATTTTTATGAAGATAAGCATTATGACTTCCTTCATACTTTGATAAAAATAATTTACTTATGTGAAAATTATTGTTGACAGTCTATAATGAAATAATTTGAATATATTCAGTATGTTAAGGAAGTCTGAGCTAAATTCTAACTAGTGCTCATAGTATATAATTATGTTAGTAAGTAGAACCTGAATTTTAAAGGCTATTTAGCTGTAAGCAAATCCTACTTTGCATAGGAAAGACTGTGAATCTAAATTCATATCCTACCTCTAAAGCACAAGCATTTTCTCATGGTAAGATCACTAGGAAAAAGAATTATGAATTTGCTTCTAATAAGCTTAGCTGATAGAGCTAAAATAGTTACTACCTATATGGAGTTGCTCAGTTTTAGAACTTTCCATGTATTCATGTAATAAGACAAATGTTTGAAAGCTCAGAATAAGTGGTGTACAGACATGGCTCCTCAGCTAAGACGGCACCTTGTTTTTCCAGGAGACATCCAAGGTGATTCAAAATAACTCCAGAGGACCAATGTCCTCTTCTGGCCTCCTGGGAATGTGCACTCTCATAAATGCCCCTCCCCTGAAACAGACACACAAACATTTTTTAAAGAAATCCTTAAAAAGGGCAAGTAGAAAATTAACTTGTCTGATTTCCTGGATAAAAACAGAAATGGAATTTTGCAATCCTAAATAATAATAATAATAATAATAATAATAATAATAACCAGCAAGTTTAAAGCATTATCTATATTTCAGATATGTCAATTCTGTTTTCCAAAGTTAGCTCAACTACCCTGGAGAAACTTATAAAAACTATTTGCTTGAGGCAACCAGCTATAAATCAATGTTTCAGATCAATCAATGTTTTGGGTACTTTTAAAAGAACAATTCAACTTATTTTGGCACCAGAAAGAAACTGCCTTTTGCTGATTTCCTTCTTTTAATTAACACTTGTCACTTTAACTCCACCTTTAAAAAAAATCTCTATGATTCCTGTATATAACTTGCTTTGGTTCCTTAGAATTTCATTATCAATGTCTTTATGTCCTATAAATTTCTGTATTTTCAAAAAGGTAATAAAACCTACAGAGGAGAAAAATAAGAATGAAATCTTTTCCAAATTTTCCAAGTAATGGTTTCTTCATATTCCACATGGTTTCAAATATTTCATAGCGTGTGTTTCTTTGTATTCATTTTGTTTTAGGATATTCACATCTTGCTGTAAATTTAATTCACTTTGAAAAATAAATCACCCACTATTCTCTACCAGCCTTTCAGATACAACCTACAGAGAACCTTTCTCAGGCTGCCACAGGATAGGTTACACAGCTGGACTATTGTATTGTTTTAGAATAGTAAACCATGTCTCCAGGCCATCCCTAGTAAACTGAAGACAAATAAATCATTTGTTGTGCAATGTATCCAAAGTCTATCTAAGTCATTTTTCTTTTCACTGAATTGTGGAAGTTATATGATTTTCCTGGTGATTTTTTAAAAATTAGATACATATATATGTACATACATATTTACACATGTATATAAACTGTTCATGATCCATGGAATTATCCTCATATCTTTGCAAGTTTTGTTTTCAATTATAGGCATGTGTAGTTGTCTTTCTTCTATTATGTCAGCAATTATGTGGCATATAGAGAAAAGATATTTCCAGATATATAAATGAGTGTCTTATATTTCATTTGTTCTCACAACAAATAAAGCTTCTCTGAAGATCAGAGGACAAAGCCAGCCACAGAGTTAGCCATATGTCAAGCAATTATGGCATGCACCTTTATTCTTAGCACTGGAGAGACAGAGATCTATCTCTGATCATTCAAGGCTAGTCTACATTACAGGAGATTAATCCAGTCAAAAAGAAAATCAGAACTAGGCAGTGATGGCACATACCTTCAATCAACACTTGGGGATCATACACCTTTAATCCCAGCACCAGAAATGTTGATATAGGAAGTGATATGGCTGGGCAGAGAAGTAAATAGTAAGGTCAGAGGAGACAGAGTTCTGGCCTTTGCTACCCCTTTTGAGTCTGTGGATTCTCTGGGACAGGATCTACTCTTTTCCACCTGAGGATTCAGTAGTGGTGAAAAGTGGCTGTGACTTGTTCCTCTGCTTCTCTGATCTTCCAACATTTTCTTTAATATCTGGCTCCAGGGTTTTATTAAAAAATCAATTACTATTCATGCAACAGTGTCTGTTTGTGGGTATGTGCATATGAGTGTAGGTATTGATAGAGGCCAGAGGCATCAGAAACCCTGGAGCCAGAGTTACAGATATTTTTTGATCCACAGATTGTGCGTATTCTTAACCTGTGAGCCATCTCTCCCACCCTATTTTGGAAAATATAACAGATGTATCTCATCTTCCTTAGCCTTTTAAATGATACTTAAGCAAAATCTTACATATATAAGCTTTTTAAAAACATTATATATGTTAAAAACAGACTTGATTTGAGAAATTTAGAAATTACAGTTCAACATGATGAAAATATGCATTTCATTAGCTTTTTAATTTCAGCAAAATTATGTTTATTTTTTCTCATTTTTTGTTTTGCTCAGGAAACAGTAAAAAATCATTATGTCAATAACTATTTTCTAGAATTCAGAACATCCTATCCAGGCTCAATCTTCCAAATGTCATATTAGTTAATATATTTGGGATGGTACGCTTCATTAATGACAAATGTATTTGACATGTAAATAATATTTTATTCATTGTTCTGATATTGCTTCTAGGCATAGAGCTTATATTAAAATTGCAGGAACTGACGGTTTAAATCAGATCCTGCAACAAATATATTTTGCCACCCCCATATTCTGTTCCTTTTGCCTCCCTCTGATATTCAACTTCAGTTATGGAGAGTTATCAGTGATCCCCTTACAGGGCACACTGCATGCCTCTGTTTTTTAGGTTATGATAGGTTCTCTTCACAGCCTTTTCTGAAGTTGTTGAAAGCAAAGAAGACTTTTGCATCATCTGCCACCACCTTTTACTATGCAGCTTGATTTTGTGAGTCACTATCAACCATCATGCAATAAGACATGAGAAAAAGTCACATGATTTAATGCAGATTAGAACAAACTTTGTGAGAGAAAAACAGGGTGATTGTAGGAAAATATGCATCCTACCCACCCTTTTATTTTGGAGTATTGGTATTTGTTGCAAATCTTAGCCTATGGAATTTTGATTGATGCATGCCACACCCAAATTGAAAACTCAATCTTTTAATCCCATGTCAGCATTGTTCTCCTAATGTTTCTGAAATTACATTCTGTGTCTTGCAAACATTCATCCAGTTCCTTGGAGAAATGCAGACAGTATATCCATTCCAGCTCTGGCTCTGCTTTTCTGCTTCATTCATTTAAACACATGAATGACATGTTCTCATGAGTTTTAGAATATCCTAAGGAGAAAAAATGAGGAAAAATCTCAGATTTGCACAACTTAAGTCAGATATCTGCATGTGTGTGGAGCAATTAGCTGGCAGATAGAAAAAAAAAGATACCTCCACATATAAAAATGATCCTCTGTCAGCACTCGGCAGTAAAGAATAGTAGTTTTATTTGAAAAGAATGAAAGATTTAAATAGGAAGAAAATAATGAAAAGGCGGCTTGGAATAGATTATAGTTAGCTGTAGGTACCAAGCTCACTAGTTTAAACTTTATTCAGCAAACAAAAGAAAATCATTAGAAAAATGTATTAGAAACATCATATCATAAGAAGCTTAAGATTAATCTTCAACAATTTGATTAAGGAGGAGACAAAACAATGGCTTTCATTCACCTTTGTCTCAATGGTTATTTACTTATTCTTAATTTTAGAAGACAGTTTCATATAACTCAGGCTATCATTTAACTTAATATGTGGCCAAGGTTTGTCTTGAACATAAAATTCTCCTCCCACTGCTTCTTAAGAACTGGTGTTACAAGCATGGTGTTACATGCCACCATGAAATCTCCAAGAAGTATTTGAAATCTGAGTTTCAAAAAATGTAGTTTTGGAGGATAAAGAGATATCTTAGTGATGATGGACATTCATATCTTTTCTAGACAACCAGAATTCAGTTACCAGAATAAATTCAGGACAGACCCAACTACCTGTAACTTCAAATCCAGTATATTCAATTCCTTCTGCTTGCCTCTTTTGGGACCTGCACTTACATGGCATCTATGCACCCATACACACACACACACATACACACACACACACACACACACACGTACATATAAAAACATACATTTTTAAAATGCAGTTTTGCAGAGTTTTTAAACTTGGAACCTAAGTCAGAGATGCATTTCAGGAAATGATAATTCAGGAGTGGTTCTTACATTCAAGGAAGTTTTAGAATTTCCTAAATAGAAGCTACTTAGTAATGTTACTTGTATGTCTGTTATTAGTGATGACTATTTGGTAATGAATAACCAATTGGTATGCTCTTCCCTGGAGAAAGATTAATTCTTCCACTCTGAGCATTCGTTAATTAACTGTAGTTCCTATATAGTGTTGTGGCTTCCTGGGCTTTTTCTCTTCTACTTTGGCCTATGTTTTGATAATCAGAAAAGATCCTGTGCAGATTAATGGTCCGTACTAGAGATCAGAACATAGACTGTAGCTAAAGCAGGGAGCTGAGGCTTAGGTCCATCCAACAACTGTCATTCAGAAATTTAGGGCACCTTTTCTGAGGTCAACCTGAAAGCATAATTATTTTAAAAATATGCCTGTGCTTTTAGATGAGCATTTTCAAATTTTTAATGTACAATGTGTTTTCTGTGCTTGCAGACTAAACCAAACAAGGTACTCACTTGGTTTGATTCAGGGTTAATTAGTTCAATATGAAGCTTCTTATCTCTATTGACTTTACCCTCCCAGGACAGTCCATTTTTGTCTGTTTTAGTTGATATGTAAGAAAAAAATTCTATGGTGTATCAGCTTCCTTTCCATTGCTTTGACAAGAAAAATTCTTAAAGAACAAAAGGTTTGTTTTGGATTGCTATTCCAGAGGGATGGAGTTTTGCTAGCACAGTTTATTAACTTGACAAAAAGCCTAGACATATCTGGCAAGAAAGAACCTCAACTGAGGGATTTATATAAAAAAAAAACTGTCCTATAGGAATCTGTGGGACATTTTCTTCATTGTTGATTGATGTTTAAATGCCCAGGCACCTGTGGGCAGTCTCACCCCTGAACAGGTGGTCCTGGATGGTAAAAGACAGACAACTGAACATGAGCCTAGGAGTAAACCAGTAAGCATCTGTCTTCCATGGTTCCTACCTCAGATCCTGATTGAGTTTCTGCTGTGACATCTCTCAATTACGAACTGTGATGGGATGTATAAGCAAAAAATAAATAAATAAATAAATAAATAAATAAATAAATAAATAAATAAAATAAAAAATAAGACAAGTTCACACTGGCTGATCACATTTTATCTACACTCGAGAACCAGAGATAAAGAACAAGAAGTAGGACCAGGATGCAAAATTCAAAGCTTCCAATAACCCCCACCACCAGCCTATGACATACTTCCTCCATCACTGTTTCACATCCTAAATAAATGATCTACAACTTTCCCAAAGAGCACCATCAGATGGGAAAGCAAGTTTTCATACATATGAAATTATAGGGGATATTTTATATTCAGTCTACAACATATGCTTGTGTATATATTATTAGCATGTGAGTGTCAGATATTGACTAATTCTCCATAAATAAGTTAATAGCATCATCAAATGAGAAATTAACTTACACTAAGCCAGAGATGGTGTTTTTGATTACTGCTTAGTGATAGCAACCTTTCCAGCCTAGCATTAAAATATACTTGCTAATTACATCTGAAAAGGAAAATATTCACTTTGTTATATTTTGACTTAAACCTCTTTATGTTAGATATATTTATGCCCCCTTTTCTGCAACAGAGTATCTGCTTGTATGTTGTGCAAATGTTTCCCCGCACTTACTTTTCATGTGTTTCTCAGAGCAGATGTTCCCTCAAGTGTACTTTCTTCCTTTTTTACCCACATTTTTTCTATACAAACAACAGATTGTTCTTCGGCTGTCCTTTAGATTTAAAAGGAAAAAAAACTTCTCCACTGCAGATGTTTGTGCCTTTCTACTCACTCCAAGATTCTTCGCAAAGATTTATAAAAGAAAATACATCTTTCCTTCTCCTTCTTCCCTGATTTCTTAATTTCATATTATAAAATTACCTTTTAAGTCTTTTCTAGAATTATCTTCTATTGATTGTTTGAACCAAATTGCCTTCTTACAGTATCTGAATTATATTAAAACGTATTTCTCAGAGACTCACAGATAAACTTGTTTGTCTAAATATCAACCAAATGCAATAGAATAGCTCTATATTACCTAGTACTAATTAGGGATAATTGTGAACATTGTTATTCCCCAATAGATAATTCTTTTGGTTGTGATGAAGGAGAACTGTGGGTCAGGAATCAAAATATACAAGTCAAATACTTACACACTTTACATTATAACAATAATTAAGCAATTATAATCACATAAGACTTATATCCAAAGAACAATTTGTAAAATGTTTTAAATGTACTATCTTACTTAATATCCTCAGTCTTAGTTTCCAATCTTGTCATGATAAAAATACCCTGACAAAAACAATTTAAGGAAGAAAGGGTTAATTCTCACTCAGTTCAAGCTGCAAACCATTACTATGTAGGAGTCAAGGTAGCAGGAACCTGAAGCAGTTGATCACATCCCGTACTGAGGAAAAAGGGTGCTTCCTCATGTTCAACTTAGTCTTTCTATTTTATACAGTCCTGGATGCCAGGCAGAGTGGATCATCCTACCCACAATTAGAATGAGTCTTGCTACCACAACTGAAGAAATAAAGACAATCCCCTGCCTACATGCCCGGATGCAGATCATCTTTCAGGTGATTCAAGGTTGAGTCATGTTGACAAGTAGAATTAAACAACATATCAAGACAACTTAATATAGGTTTTATTGTCTTCAGTCTCATAGTGAAAGGTTCACCCAAGCTCACACACTTATCAATCTGAAGTGTCCACATTGAAGCACAAGCTTAGTTTCTATTTTTAATATGGAATTCTATCTTCTTTTTACAGTGCCTGAGTATGTATTCAAGGACGACCATGAACTTTTGATCCTCTAACTTCAGTCTTTCAAATGCTGAGATTACTCAGTTTTTTCTAAATTTTACCTTGTCCCTCTACTGCATTTTTGTTAACTTTGATTTATTTAAGGGTGTCTCTATGTGTGTGTGGAGGGTAGTGTCTTACTATGTTAATCTAGAATTAGAAAATAATGTCATAAAAACCATTTTGTTTTTACTTAATGTCCACTAATGAGTGAGTACATTCCCTGCTTATCAATCTGTGTTTGTGATACCTCACTCAGGAGGATATTCTCCAAATCCATCCATTTGCCTGTGAATTTTAGGATATTGTTGTTTCTTACTGATGAGTAGTATTCCATTGTGTAGATGTACCACAGTTTGCTAATTCAGTCTTTAGTTGAGGGATATCTAGGTTGATTACAGGTTCTTACTATTACGAATAATGCTGTGATGAACATAGTTGACCTAATTCCTTTGGAATGTGAATGTGTGTCTTTAGGGTATATGCCCAGAAGTGGTATTGCTGGATCCTTGGAAAGATTGATTCCCAGTTTTCTGAGAAACTGCCATACTGCATTTCAGAGTGGTTGAACAAGCTTAAACTCACACCAACAATGGAAGAATGTTCCCCTTTCTCCACAACCTCTCCAGCATAGGCTGTCATCTGTGTCTTTTATCTTAGCCAATCTGACAGGTGTAAGGTGGTATCTCAAAGTTGTTTTGATTTACATTTTCTGATGGCTAACAGTGTTGAACATTTTTTTCAAGTGCCTTTCAGCCATTTGTAATTATTTTTAAATACCATATTACTAATATGGATATGCAGAATTAATCAGCTAAAGCATGCTGGCACTGGACTTGGATGTCATGCATCAGTACGAAGTGGCTGGCACTGGGTTTCTGGAGAATCTGAAAGTATATAGTAACAATCTGTTGCATAACTGGCTTTTGGCAGAGTGACACTTTTATGTGATTCTTTGTACATGTGAACCTGAGATCAGAGGTCTAGATATTTTACTTCTGCCTCACTAGCCACCTTGTGTGTGTGTATGTATGTATGTATGTATGTATGTATGTATGTGTGTGTGTGTGCGTGTGTGTGTGTGTGTGTGTATCTATAGACCTGTGTGCCTAATTCTATGTAGCCTATATGACAATCTGTATATTTGTCTAAGCACACCTAGATATGGCCTGTGTGTACTGTATTTACCTAGGTGTTTGACAGGGACTGTCTACATAGAGGCCTTTGTTCAAAGTAAATAAATTGACTTTTCTACCCTTGACTACTTGAAATGTCATCAACCTCCTAACCTCCCATGACCCTCCTCCTTTCTTGTAGTCAGAGCTTGTATCTAATACTTGGCTAGCTTAGAAATTTCTAGTCTCAAATTCATAGAAATACACCTGTCTTTGTTTCCTGAGTGCTAAAATCAAAGGCTCAGACCACCTTTCTTAGCCTGTGCTTTTGGTTTTCTTTTGTTTTTGTTTGCTTCTTTGTTTCTAAGAAAAGATAGTTATATAGCTCAAGCTAGTATCACAGATACAATCCTCCTGCCTCAGCCTCCTGATTTTTGGGATTAGAGATATGTAGCACCATGCCCAGCTTACTTTCTGCTGCTTCCATGATTAACTCAAAAGTATCCTCAATAAAAATCTTTTAACGGTTTTATTTAAAGATAACTTATATACAGACTATTTGGGGGGCTTCAGAGATAGCTTAGAGGTTAAGAGCACTGGCTGTTCTTTCAAAGGTCCCGAGTTCAATTTCCAGCTACCATATGGTGGTTCACAACCGTCTGTATTGAGAACTGGTCCCCTCTTTTGGCTTTCAGGCATACATGCAGACAGAATACTGTATTCATGATAAATATATATATTTTTTTTTAAAAAAAAACATACTATTTTTTGTGTTAAAATTGTATAATTAAATGTCTTTCAGGATTCACAGACTTATGTAGCCACCTCTAAAACTCAAACATATGTTTTTATCACCCAGTAAAGACAGATCACCAATCATTTTCCATTCAGCATTTATCCACTCTGTAAAAACTACTGATCTATCTTCTGTCCATTTCTCTCTCTTCTTTTATATTAAGGAAATTTCACATGAATACAAATGAAAGGGTCATTTTCTATGACCCTACTTAATTGGTAAGTGTTCTTCTGTGCCTAGCTTCTTCCACTCATGAGATGGTTTGAATGAGAATGCCCCCTCCTTGGATTAATATTTTTGAACTCTTGGGCCCTAGTTAGTGGAACTGTTTGGGAAGAATTGGGAGGTTTTGTAGACAGAAGTTTCTCTGTCCCACGAGAAACTCTCAGATACTCAGCAGCCATTTTTCAAATAATTGACTCAGAGGCTTAATTTTTATAATAACTGTGAGTCAGTAGTTCAGACTTATTATGGACCAGCTCTTACACTTAAATTAATTCATTTTTCTTATGTATGTCTATCCACATGGCTTGGCATCTTTTCTCAGCACAACATTCTCTTCTTGCTTCCTCTGTGTCTGGCTGGCATCAATGTTCCTTTTGCCTTTCCCCTGTCCAGAATTCTTCTAGTCTGGTTGCCACACCTCTACTTCCTACCTAGCTTCTGACCAATAAAGCATTATCCCTAAAAGTGTGTCCTGATTGGAGGAGATTTATCTCTAAGAGTAGACTTTGAAGTTTCAAATGCCTTTATCATTTTCAGTCAAGTCTCTCTACCTGTGCTCATAAGTCAAGATTTGAGTTCTCAGCTACTGACTCAGTACCATGCCTGCTGTCATTCTCCCTGTCACTATGGTCATGGTCTATAAATACTCTGGAACTGTAAGTCCTAAATAATGTATTTCCTCTAGAAGTTTCCTTGATCATGGTATCTTAGTAAAAGAATAGAAAAGTAACAAAGACAATTCAGCACATTGTTTTCACATTCATGTTATAAAACTACTTCAGTTCCTTTCATGACTAAGTGTTAGTCAATATAGTACTTAATCTGTATCTCTCCATTAATTTCTAGATATTTGTGTGGCTTCAAATTTTGAATTATCAAGCATTTATTTCTTTTAGTTTCTTTGTTTGGATCATCACCTGCAATACTTGCCCCATTTTTTATTTGACAAATTATCACTTTCACTTTGCATAAAAAATGGCCAGTTCAACAGCCTGCATAATTAAGTCTTTTACCATGACTTAGAATTTATCAAAAATTAAACATGAGTGGAGACTTATAATAAAGATTTTTAAATCATAGGAACATATTGATGATGAAGTAAAAAAGGTGTTTGATTCACACAAGACTTAGGGTATCCTTTAAGATTTTGTTCTTTTTTCCAAAAGATACAGGAACATTGTAATATAATATGTTTGAAAATATAGAAAAGCAACTTTGATTACATTGTGTAGAAAAGATCAAAAATAGTCTGGAAGACTTATTGAAGATACTATTTCAGCATTTCATTAGACAGTTAAATGTATGCATCACCATTACCTGAAAAATATTTGCTTCAATTCTGAGACTTCTCTACTGTCATCATAAATCAAACATCTGATGTAATAATAGTTTAGCAAGTTTCTAAAGCAATTTCTCAACTAACTTTTATTGTGATAGATAACTTTTGGTTTTCCAAATAGTATTTTATTTTGGATCCACATAATCTCTTAGACTATAACAGCTATAAAAATGTCAGAGATCATGTTCCCTGATCCATTCATAGTATAGTAAGGCAGATATTATTCACAGATTGTTTTCTCAATATCCTATAGCTGTGTAACTTGAATCTTTTAATTTTTCAGGTAAATATTTATGTTTTTTATTTTGCTGCATTCTTCTTTCCCAGCTACTCTTTTGATAAATATTGGTGCAATGTCTATTTAAAACCTAGAAAAATGCAAAGGACCATGATGATTGTTAATATTGCATTTGTGTCTCTGTGGCTCTGTGAAATCCTGGGAGAGATAAAACTTGTGTTTCTAAGTTTCAGGGCAACAGTATTAGTACTTAGGCTCCCTCAGAGACATGACACAGTATGAAATCTGGTATAATTTAGCTTTTACCCTGAGGCATGACATCTACTACATTGATGTCTGAGTAGTGTTTTATGAATAATAATGAGATAATGTTGCTGTATCTTGAACAAAGCTTCGTAAACAGAAGGTCCACAGTAATGGTAGGAAAGAAAGTACATTAAAATAATCCCCAATAGGAAATTAGTAAAGAAAATAATCAATACATGCTTGAGCCAATGGGGAAGGACTCATGGAGGAAGGCCCTTCAATCTGTGTTATCCCTGATGAGAAATCATTGTTCCAGGTGATGGCTGGTGGTGCATGTCTTTAATCACAGCACTCAGGAGGTAGAGTCTGAAAAATCTTTGTGAGTTGGAGGCCATTCTGGTCTACAAAGAGCACTCTAGGACAGCTCAGCTAATTTTTGTGGGAATTTAATTCTTTCAGACAGTGATATTGTGGTTTCTAGTCATGGGCATGGGTATTTAATCAGATAAGAACTGAGGAGGAGGGTTACCTCTCTCTCTCCTTCTCTCTCTCTCTCTCTCTCTCTCTCTCTCTCTCTCTCTCTCAGATGTGGGAGGTATCCTGACACCAGGGTTTGGAGCTTTTCCCATCCTTCCCTGGTAGAGGAAGGAGGCAGTGGCACCACTTCATTCTGTATTTGTCAATGTATTATTATCATTTCATACTTTAGTAAATTCTCAATAAGACTTCCATTGACTCTTACTTCACTTAAGGCTATTACACAGAGAAAGCACTGTTCCCCTTTCTAGAGCTGCCAGAAAGAGTAAATTATGATAGAATCTGGGATCATCTGTTAGTATTTGGTATGCACTCCCTTTTTTTGTAAGGCTTGATCATTTGTAGGATAACCCAACAAAATTAACAATGTGTTTAACTGCCATGCAACATGATTTGTAACTTGGAAGAAACAGGGAGTGACTTTGCAGAACACTTTTTATGACCTTTGAATGCATGATTCAAATTTCTTCTTTCATGGCCTTTTGAGGTAGTTTCTAGGTAATTTTTACAATAGACAAACACAATTTTTAAAATTATTTATTTGTCCTTTCTCTTTAGTATGTAAATCAATGATATGAATTGACCTAGAAGCTTAGCTTCTGCACCTCCTTTAAACTTTTTCTCCAATAAAATATTTCAGTTCCATGTTGTGGTAGCTTTGTTTGGGGCCCAGTTACTGGAATGATCATTATTTAAAGGCTTTGTCCTTAGGTGACTTAAAGATGGTCAATAAAAATTATGTCAATATCCAGAATTCCGTAAGCATTTTACACAGAGTGCACAGAGACCAAATAACACAGAGGTGCTTATTGACTGACAGGCAGATAGAAAAATTAGTGCAGAATACCTCACTTAACTACTTGTCAGGCTGAAACTTGAAGCAACGGATTAAATAATATATAAGAAATCATTGTCACCATTAAAAAACAATACTTTTCCTTTAAAGAAGTCTTATTCTGAAAAGTGTTCTGCTAGATACCTAAGTTTGTTTCCTATGGCTGTTGTATCAAAATACCATTTACATGTTGAATTAAAACAACAGAATTATACTGTCTCATATCTCTTGCGATCAGAAGTCTGAAACTGATATATTGACAAAGCCATGATCCTTTATTTGTTTCTACTCATTTCTTTTTCTCACATTCCTTGACATTCCATGGCTTTAAGATTTACCTTACCAGACACTGTCTATGACTTTGTACTACCTACTCATGTGTGGTTATATGTATCTCTGAAAATTTCTTTTTTCTTTTGCAGACATTCTTATTATACTCATGACCCCATTATAATTATATCTATAATAATTTATGTTCTAATAAAATCATTTTCATAAATTAACAATCATTGTTAACTTTTGTTGAACTATGCATATCTGTCTGGGAGACCTGGGATTTGAGTACCTTAAAAATAATGCAGACTACAATCTAATGCTATAGAAAACTTTTTTCCTTCAATTTCAATGTACTTTTAGACATGAATGTAATGAAGAAAGCATTGAAAGGAATCATTAGAAGAAATATAAATAAAGGTCTCTAAGCACATACTAAATATTAACAAAACAATTTTTGCCCAGAACTTTCTCTGGAAAAAACAATTTAAAAACAATTTCCTATCATGTACTATAGAATATATCTGGAAACATATGAAAGCAAGATAGAAGGCCATCATATCCAGATTCAAGGTACACTGAAGAAAGCACTCAGTATATCCTTTCTTCAGATTGGATTCTATAGACATATTCTGATATCCTAAAAGAATCAACATGTTCTATAAATTTAATGCTTAACACAGAAGACATAAAATCATTTCCAGCAACAACCCAGTAAACAAAATGCACCTGAGGTAAAAGGCCTTTCTTTTCTTCTAGAGGCTCTCTCATATTTCCCCAAGACTGCTCATCATAGATCATTCTTTGACCATGTTCCAAGAGACATTAGGTTGCTTTTTTCTAAGTAGTACTTCTCTGAATTTTCTTTATTATTATTATTATTATTATTATTAACAAAGAAGTCACACTTTCTATCTTTGTATATCCTTTTTCAAGGTCCCTTTCCGCTCCCACCACATCAGGTCATTCCTTCTTCTCCACAACTCCCCATCCCCTCCCTGGGCAAGTGGCATGCAGTCCCATGGTCCCACTGACTCATTATTGCTTAGTTCAGTCTCCACTCCTGGAAGATCCAGTTTTCTCCCCCTTCCCTCAAGAGTGAGTCAGGTGTTCCTCTAGGGGGAGTGGGATCCAAGGAATCAGTCCAGGGTGTTTCTGATCCCAAGCTGTTCAGTGGTTGTGGTTTGCAGCTTGGGCATGCTTTGCTTTTTTCTTGTTTGTTTGTTTGTTTGTTTGTTTAGAGTCTACTAATGAGCGAGTATATCCCTTGCTTATCTTTCTGAGTTTGTGATACCTCGCTCAGGAGGATATGCTCCAAATCCATCCATTTATCTGCAAATTTTAGGATATCATTTTTTCTTACAGCTGAGTAGTACCCCATTGTGTAGATGTACCACAATTTGTTAATCCATTTTTCAGTTGAGGGACATCTAGGTTGTTTTCAGGTTCGTGCTATTACAAATAACGCTGCTATGAACATAGTTGAGCTAATGCCTTTGGAATGTGACTGAGCATCTTTAGGGTATACACCCAGAAGTGGTATTTTGGGTCCTTGGGGAGATTGATTCTCAATTTTCTGAGAAACCTTCATACTGCATTCCAAAGTGGCTGAACAAGCTTACACTCCCACCAACAATGAAGGAGTGTTCCTCTTGTTCTGCATCCTCTCCAGCATAAGCAGTCCTCTGTTTTTTATCTTAGTCAATCTAACAGGTGTCAGGTGGTATCTCAAAGTTGTTTTGATTTGCATTTCTCTGATGACTAAAGATGATGAGCACTTTTGCAGGTGCCTTTTAGCTATTCGTAATTCTTCTGCTGAGAGACCCCTTTTTAGATCTGAACCCTATTTTTTGATTGGGTTATTCAAGGTTTTGGACTCTAGATTTTTACTGAAAATTATATATATATATAATTTTTAATTTATTTATGATATGTACTCATTTATAAGGTTATACACACAAACATGTTATGTACCAACTTATAAGTGGACATTAGTTAAAATTAAAGGAAAACCATGCTATAATCTACAGACCAGAGGAGCTACGTAACAGGGAGGGCTCAAGGGAGACACTCAGATCTCCCTGAGAAAGTTAAATAGAAGATATTTCATGGCTATACAAAGAGCTAAGTGGGGATAGAACAACCAAGATTTTGTAAATACAGTATATGTACACATTTTAACCTTTTTGAAATTTCGGTAGTCTTTATTTTTATGAAAAGCTTGTGTAACAATCTTTGTTAATTGTAGTCTAATCATTTCTATTCATAAAAGGGCAGGCCTCTCATGAATATCAAGCAAACATGGCACATCAAAATTTCAGTAAGACTGAGCACATCTCCTTTTAATAAGGCTAAACAGTATGTGGAATAGGCACCCCAAAACCTACAAAAGTGTCAGAGGCATCAACTGCTCCCATTATTAGAAGGGCCACAAGAAGCCCAAGTTATACAGCTGTCACATATATGCAGAGAACCTAGGTGAGCCCCATTCAGGCTACCTGGTTAGAAGTTTAGTCTCTGTGAGCTCATAAGGGTCTGGGTTACTTGATTCTTTTGGGTTTTTCTATGATGCACTTAGACCCTCTAGCTCATGTAATCCTTCCTCCCTCTCTCCAGAAGGATTCCCTGATCTGGGCCTAATGTTTGACTGGGTGTCTCTGCATCTATTTCCACCAGTTGCTGGATGAAGCCTCTCTGACTACATTTGGGCTAGTTACCAATCTGTGAGTACAGCAAAATAACAGTTTGTTAGACATCATTACATTGACATTTCTCTCCATAGTTGGTTTTATGCTAGATCTCTAGGCTATCCAGCCTCTAGGTCCTGTTACTCCAGACAGTATAACAGTTGAGCTCACACTCATGGCATGGGTCTCAGGCTGGATTAGTCATTGTTTGGCCACTTCCACAATCTCTCTGTCACCAGTACCCGAATATATCCCAAAGGCAGGACAGATTGTAGAATGAAGGTTATATAGCAGGGTCAGTGTCATAATCCCTCAACTGGTAGTTTGTTCTGGTCGTAGGAGGTAGCCAGTACTGGCTATGCATCTCCTATTGCTAGGAGTATTAGTGTGGGTCATCCTTGTGAAATCTTGGGAGATTTGCTTAGACTACATTACTACCTGACCCTGAATAAAACCTCCTTTCCAGTGGGCTATTTCAGTATGCCCACCCTTGCACACACACCTGATCCTCCATTATTGGTGGGAGTTTAAACTTGTAGAGCTACATAGGAAACCAATACATCATTTTCTCAGAAAACTGGAAATCAATCTAGCTAAAGACCAGCTCTATGACTGTTGGATCAAAGGATGCTCAATCATATCACAAGGACACTCACTCAACTATTCTCATACCAGCTTTATTCTACTATCCAGAGACTACTGAAGAATGGATAAAGAAATTGTGGTACAACTTAGCTGTTTAAAACAATGACATCAGAAAATTTGAAGGCAAATTAATGGAACTAAAAAAAAAGTTCATCTTTATTGAGGTAACCCAGACCTAGTACAAACTTGGCATGTACTCACTTATAAATGAATATTAGTTATAAGGTAAAGAATAACCATACTACAGTCTATAGACTCAGATAGGCTAGTTCATAAGGAGGGCTCAAGGATAACACTAAGATCCCCCTGGGAAAGAGATATAGAAGAGAGTTTGTGGGTGGACTGAGAGTGGGTAGGGGTGGGAACACCTAGATTTTGTTGAAACAAGACATGTACACATTTGAACTTTGTTAATATTTTGATATTGCTTTTTTTTTAATGAAAGGTTTGTGTAACAAAGTTTCTCAAATATAGTCAAACTTTTCTTTTTAGGACTGCCAGTTTCCCATTAATGACATGGAGACCTCTTATTATGAAAACTTGGTCTTTAGCTTAGGCTTGTTTCAAACTAGTTCTAATAACTAAAATTAATCTGCTTCTGTGAATCTATGTTTTGCAAGGTGGCTTCGTTATCTCTACTTACTGGCATTTCCTGTATTCCTAGATTCTCTCCTTTTGCCCTCTCTCACTCCAGAAAAACAACCTAGCCTTTCTTGCCTAGGTATTGGCCATTTGACTATTAAACAAATCAGAAGGCACCTTGGCAATCTTCACAGTGTAAAGATTATCCCACAGCAGGCTTGTGTTATTATAGCACACAAAATAGCTACCACTGTTGGATTTTGTACATATATGCATGCAACAATAATGAAAATACATGCCATAAATTTCAAAAAGAGCAAGGAGGAATATATGGAAGAGTTTGGAAGGAGGGAAGAAAGCAATGAGAGAAATCATGTATTTATATTATAATCTCAACAAATAAAAGAAAAAATATTTTTCAAATTTGATAAGCACACAGCGTTGCTATGACATTTTGAAACAAAATTTATATTTGTGATTCCTTATCCTTTCATCTATCCCACAATACAAAGTTAAGCACATTATATTCTGCTAATCATGCATAATATTTATAGGTTGTGCATTAGAAATATATGTTTTTAATTTTACTAACTTTTTTCACAAATAATCCTAGAGAAATATATCAATTTACTCTGCATGTAGAACAGATTATTACAATCCATTCTTATTTTCCTGTACCAAAACAGTGTATTATTGAGTACTATTAAAGATTATTATTTTGAAAATTATTAATTTTAATTTAAAAAATTATCTGTACTGATATTTAGCATGTTATTCTCCTATGGTATTCTATTATTCACGGGTTTAAAAAATTGTTTGTATGTTCATTCTATCCATACTATATCCAAGATTCTGTGAATAACATTTCTGAAATTATGATTTATGTTTACTAATTTTATCTACGATGTAGAAGGTCGAGAATTAATCCTCTACCCAACAAAAATGACAAATAAATATTTATTTCCTTGGATACTTACATGTTTTCTTAAGTATTATATCAAATCAGAAAGCAACAATATAATAGTTTAATGTTTGAAATAATTATAAACAAAAATGTATGTACATCAACAGATATTCTTAATAGAATAAAAGTAATGCTGATGAAGAGAGAGAATAAAGGCTTTCAATTCACATGTCTTGATGTTATTGTTTTTTTCCATTCCACATGATAGCTCACAACCACTTTTATCTCCAGTTATAGTAGATTTGATGACATTTTTACTTTTGTAAGGCACCAGAAATACACAAGGGACATAGCCTTACATGTGAACAAAACACACATATAAAATAAAACTAATATCAAAAGATGTTTATGCATTGAACGTTAAGATATTTAACTTGCAGTACTGAGAATGGATTACATTTAAGTAAGTTGTTGGTCAAAGGGGTCCCACATGAATTCCCAAACAACCCATTTTGCTGCCAAGACAATAGATTGATCCCAACAAACTGATGGAAAGGCACCATTGCAGAAGATAACACCTATACAAATCATTGAATATGGAGAAACCTAGCTGGTTCCTATGTAGAGTCGTCACATTTAAGTTCCAGTGTCTTTGCTACAGGAAGGTACTCTGCATGCTACCAAGAGAAAAATGTAAATACTACCCCAGCTACAAATCCTTCTGTCTACAATGATGTACTGACTTGACTGCAAGATATCCTAGGGCAATGGTGGCATGATGCTTGTGGAAGTAACCAATGAATAACTAATTTGCCTTACGGCTTATTCCATAAAATTGAATCCATATCCAACAGTGTGTAGTTGACCAAGAACCAGAGATTAGACATCCCAGGGACATAAGTTAAAACTAAGTATTATAGTTCAAGCAAACAAACAATAAAATTACTCCTAATGACATTCTGCTATTCTCATAAGTTAGTGCCTTGCTCAGTCATCATAAGATCATCAGAGAAGCTTCCTTCTGCAGCAGATGGGAAAAAATACAAGGACTCACAGCTAAACATTATACAGAGAGTGAGAGACCTTGGAAGACTCAGCCATAGAGGGCATGTCTCTATCAAATCTCTCCCCTCAGTGCTCAGAGAACTCACAGAAGAGAAGGCAGAAAGAGTAAACATATGATTACTTAGTTGAGTCCAATGGGTATCAAGCCATATTGATATTTGAACACAAGATCAGTGGACTGTGTACTTCCCTGTGTGGAATTTATTGATTGTGTACTCATGGTATTGTATAACACATTCTTCGCCCTTCCAAACTTTCTGTCCTGATTTAGTGTACAAGATGAGGCTTCCAGAAATCTAATACACTGTGGTGCTGTTTTAGGTATGCTCTAACAAAGCTTGTCCAAAGATCAGAAGGCAGAGCCAGCTACAGATTTAGCCATTGAATCCTGGAAATGGGGGCACACAGATTTAATCCTATCACTCTGGAGAATAGGCAGAAGGATTGCTTTGCGTTCAAGGCCACCCTGGGCTACATAAAATTACTCAAGGCTAAAAGAGTAACAAAGCAGGAGGAAATAGGTTCTCAAAGGCATTTAGTCTGAGAGGCATCAGTCTGAAGAGGCATTCACTCTGAGGATTCCTGGAGAAAGGATCTCCCACCTCTGCCCTTGTAGCTAAGGAGTTGGCAAGGTGAAAAGTAGTTGTTGCTTATATTTCTGTCTCTCTCATCTGTGAGCATTTACCCCAATATCTGGCTTCATGTTTTTATTAAGACCAATTAGGATTCACATAACAGTTCTTGCCATTATAAACAATAAAATGAAAAAAAAATTTACCAAAAAAATATTATCTTTTAAAGAATCTGTGCTGTCCTAAACAGTTATTCCTGACATAGTTTGACACTATGTCTTATACATATTATACATATTTTTGCTGTGTTCACTGGTTTGAGGCCTGTGAGGAAAAAAATCATGTACTCCTATCTACTTATAACAAGAGCCCAGTACAGTACTTAGCATATTTACATACAAATACTTCAATGAATAGAAATTTTTAAAACAAACACCTGTTCCCCACTGACAGACTGATATACACAACATCCCACATAGACTAACAATCTCTAGAGAGAAAAGCTGACTCAACTGATAACACCCCTGGATGTTCCTGATAAGATATCCACACATCAGAACCTGCCAGTATCTACCAAATCAAGACTGCAGAGGAGCTGGCCTGCAGAGGAGCTGGCCTGCAGAAAGAATCTTGCATCTCCCAAGTTCCCCCTTTTTAGTCCCACAAAATGCCAAATCCTTTGTGCCAGGTGTGTACAGTCTCTACTTACATTGAAAGACTGAGGCACTTTTGTTGCTTCTGGTGAAAAACAGTTAAATGAAATACAAATGGATACATTTGAGAGAATACGTACTTAATGGTTCTCAGAATTCATAATAAAACTATACTAACAAAATTAAGTTTATTAGTCTTTTTTAGAAAAAAATGAATGTTTATTATCCTGTACAATATAAATATTTTATACCCACTACATATTTAAGTATAATACAAAATAAAAATATTAGAATTGAATACATTGGTGGACCTGTATAATATATAGAAAGAAGAAAACATATCCAAGAAAGAAACACTTAACCTGTAAATAAATAATAGATATATTGGGAATAGATAAACATGTGCTTCTAAGAATATTTGTCAAAAACAATGTTTATATAAAGACAGTGAGCATAATATACTAGAAAGACCTAAACTGACAATGTAAGTAATTCCAAATATGGATCAAGGATGTGAAACAGCAGCATAGAATGTCAAATGCAAATGCCTATAAACAAATAAATCTTAATCTAAGTTAGTGGCTATCAGAAACTCTAAACTCAAGATACAAAGTGATTTATTCTATAGTCTCCCAACATACAGTACAAAAATGTGTTATATATAATACACATTTTGATGGTTCAGACATGGACAAAATACACTTTTCACATATTTGTAAAGTTTTCATGTATGTGTACGCTGTATACAGAACACATTCTTCCCAAAGTTCATTGACCCTTCACTTTTTATTTCCCCTCCCATTAACCACTTAATAGTCATAAAAGATTTTACTTCTGTTTTTTAGGTATAGATTGTTTTAAATGTTTTAATAGGCAGTGTGTTGCTGCATATGCATATTAAAATGCTTGTAAGTTTTATCAATTTAATTTGATTCTAAGTTTATGTTCTTTAGAGGCAGATCTAAGGCTACATGTAAATACTCATTATCAGAGAAGTTCTTGAAGTGCAGTGAACAAAACACATTGAGCAGCTACTAAAAGAGAATGACTGAATATACTTATGGGTCAAGCAACAACACCTTGGAACTTATTTTAACATTAAAATAATGAATTGCTTTCAGTCATGTTTGTTTTTTTCAATAATTAATAATTAAATATAAAAGCAAAACATTTTCCATATCTATAGTTTTGTATATTAACCTCAGTACCCAGTCTTTCATAGATGTTCACACTTAAATATGATGACATACCCATGAAAAATACAAAAACATGTTCAATTTTAGACATGATTTTTAACGTGAGGTAAGGAGCAGACAATTAAAAGCAAACAATGGTATAGAAAAAGATTAAGGCTACTCTTCTAAAGCAGAACTGATAAAACTATAATGCTTTCTCATGTACATATACTAATAGATGACTTATCAAATGAGACTAATATAATACTTAAGGTTATTTGTAGTTGAATTATGTTCTGACACATTGTAAATAATTGTCCCACATACTGGTTTAATAAAAATGCTTATTGGCTAAAGGCAGACAGGAAGTGTGGGTGGGGCTACCAGACTAAGAAAACTCAGGGAACAGGAAGAGCACAGCAGAGATAGCAACAGATGCTGAGAAGAGAAGATAACCATGCTGCTTTGAAAAAAGATACCAAGCCACATGAGTAAACAGATTAATAGAAATAGCTTTAGTTAAGAAGAAAGAGCTAGCCAGCAATATATCTGAGATATATAAAATATAAAATTAATACAAACTTCTGTGTGTTACTTTAGGACTGCTGTTTCAGATCTTTGCGCTAGTCTGGACCAGAAACTTCTTATTATAGTTGTTGCTTTTTTGTTTTTCTGGGACTGCTGACAGTGGGTAATGTCTCTGACTCTTTTGCCTGCACTTAGGACCCTTTTTATCCTACTGGATTGCCTTCCCCAGACTTGATGTGAGGATTCATACCTTGTTGTGCCATGTTCAGTTGATGTACCTGAGAGGCTGCACTTTTCTTAGAAGATACAGGGAGGAGAGAGGCAAGGTGAAAAGGGCATGAGAGGAATGACAGGAGGAGAGGAAGTATTTGAGATGTGCAGTATGAGAATAAAAATAGAAAAAATCTTGAAATTCAAACTATGGTCTATGCCACAAACTCATGCACCATTTTACTAAAACTCAAAGGTTTTGTTTCCCACCTTTTTTATTTTTTTATTATGAATAAAGTCAAACTTTCCATCCGTGTATATCCCAGCTCAAGGTCCCTTATTCCTCCTATCACCTCCAGTCACTCTCTCCTCCACAGCAAGGGCTGAGTGTCTCAAGGTCCTAATAGGGCTTAGTTCAACATCCACTCTTGGCAGATCCAATTTCCTCACCCCAACAACAAGACTGAGTCAGGTGTTCCTCTAAAGGGAGTGGGAACCAAGGTGCCAGTCCAAGGTGTTTCAGATCCCAAACTATTCAGTAGCTATGATTCACAGCTTGGACATGCTTTGCTTTTTGCTTTTTTGTTTAGAGTCCACTAATGTCCCCTTCTTATCTTTCTGGGTTTGTGAACCTCGCTCAGGAGGATATTCTCCAAATCCATCCATTTGCCTGCAAATTTTAGGATATCATTTTTTTCTTACTGCTGAGTAGTACGCCATTGTGTAGATGTACCACAGTTTGATAATTCATTCTTCAGTGGGGGGCATGTAGGTTGTTTCCAGATTCTTGCTATTATGGATAATGCCCCTATTAACATAGTTGAGCTAATGCCATTGGAGTGCAAATGTGCGTCTTTAGGTTATAGGACCAGAAGTGGTATTGCTGGTTACTTGGGGAGATTAATTCCCAGTTTTCTGAAAAACTGACACATTGCATGCCAGAGTGTCTGAATAAGCTTACACTCCCACCAACAATGGAGGAATGTTCACCTTTCTACACAACCTCTACAGTATAGACTGTCATTTGTGTCTTTTAGCTTAGCCAATCTGAGAATGTATAAGGTGGTATCTCAAAGTTGTTTTGATTTGTATTTCTCCGATGTCTAAAGAT
This sequence comes from Sigmodon hispidus, assembly GCA_004025045.1. Classification (NCBI taxonomy): domain Eukaryota; kingdom Metazoa; phylum Chordata; class Mammalia; order Rodentia; family Cricetidae; genus Sigmodon; species Sigmodon hispidus. The sequence goes on from PVIH01006680.1 coordinate 101,472, forward strand.
GAAGAGCACTTTTTCAAGTGCCTTTCAGCCATTCATAATTCTTCTGCTGAGAATTCCCTTTTTATTTCTGAACCACATTTTTTGATTGGGTTATTCAAGGTTTGTGCTCTAGTTTCTTGAGTTTTTTATATATCTTAGAGGTCAGTCTTCTATCACTTGTAGGGTTGGTGAAAATCTTTTCCCATTCTGTAGGATGCCATTTTGTCCTATTGACAGTGTCCTTGGCTTTACAGAAGCTTCTCAGTTTCAGGAGAACCCACTTATTGATTGTTGTTTTAGTGTCTGTGCTACTGGTGCAATATTTAGGAAGTGCCGATTTCTGTGGCAATTCCTTGGAGAGTATTTCCCACTTTCTTTTCTATCAAATTCAGAGTGGCTGGGTTTATGTTGAGGTCTTTGATCCACTTGGATTTGGGTTTTTTGCAGGGTGACATGCTTGGATCTATTTGCATTTTTCTACACACTACCAACCAGCTATGCCAACACCATTTGTTAAATATACTATCTTTTTTCCATTGAATGTTTTGGGCCTCTTTGTCAAAGATCAGGTGTTCATAGGTTTTTGGGTTAATGTCTGGATCCTCAGTTCTATTCCATTGGTCCATAAGTCTGTTTTTATGCCAGTACCAGGCTGTTTTTATTACTGTAGCTCTATAGTATAGCTTGAAGTCGGGGAAGGTGATGCCTCCTGAAGTTCTCTTGTTGAGCAGAATTGTTTTAGCAATTCTGCCTTTCCTGTTATCCAAATGAAATTGTGTATTGTTATTTCAAGTTACACAAAATATTGTGTTGGGATTTTGATGGGAAGTGCATTGAATCTGTAGATTGCTTTTGGAAGACTTGCCATTTTTACAATGTGGATCCTACCTATCTAGGAGGATGGGGGATTTTTCCATTTTCTGATATTCTCTTCAATTTCTTTTTTCAATGATTTAAAATTTTTGTCAAATAGATCTGTTACTTCTTTGGTTATAGTTACTCCAAGGTATTTAATGCTATTTACAGCTAGTATAAATGGTGATGTTTCCCTTATTTCATTTTCAGCCCTTTTATCTTTAGTGTATAGGAGTGCTACTGATTGTGTTGAGTTAATCCTGTGTCCTGCTACATTGCTGAAGGTTTTTATCAGCTGTAAGAGTTTCCTGGTAGAATTTTGTGGGCCACTTATGTATACAATCATATCATCTGCAAATAGAAATAGTTTTACTTCTTCTTTTCCAATTTGTATTCATTTAATCTCTTTTTGTTCTCATTGCTTTAGCTAAAACTTCAAGAACTATATTGAATAGATAAGGGGAGAGAGGACATCCCTGTCTAGTTCCTGATTTTAGTGAGATTGCTTTGAGTTTTTCTCCATTACTTTGATATTTGCTATAGGCTTCTTATAAATCGCCTTTATTATATTGAGATATTTTCCCAGTATTCCTCATCTCTCCAGGGCTTTTATCATAAAGGAGTGTTGGATTTTGTCAAAAGATTTCTCAGCATTGAAGGATATAATCATGTAGTATTTTTTTCCTTTAGTTTGTTTATATGATGGATGACATAACAGTTTTTCTTATGTTGAACCAACCCGACATTTCAGAGATGAAGCTTACTTGGTCATGATGGATGATATTTTTTATATGTTTTTGTATATTATTTTCCAATATTTTGTTGAGAATTTTTGCATCAATATTCATGAGGGAAATTGGTCTGTAATTCTCCTTCTTTGTTGTCTTTGAGTGGCTTGAGTATTAGGGAAATTTTGGCCTCTTCAAAGGAATTTGACAATAATCCTTCAGTTTCTACTCTGTGAAATAGTTTGAGGAGTAATGGTAGTATTTCTTCTTTTAATGTCTGGTGGAATTTTGCACTGAATGCATTTGGACCTGGTCTTTTATTTTACTTTGGAGGCTTATTAAAGACAGCTTCAATTTCCTTTAGGGTTATAGGTTTGCTCTTCATTTAATTTTGGTAAATGGTACCTGTCCAAAAAGCTGTCCATTTCTTCTAGGTTTTCCTTTTTTTGTGGAATATAGATTTTTCAAAGTATGATTTGATAATTCTCTGGATTTCCTGCGGGTCTGCTGTTATGTCCTCCTTTTCATTTCTGATTTTGTTGATTTGTATACTCTCTCTCTCTCTCTGCTTTTTGATTAGTTTTGATAAGGGCTTATCTATCTTACTGACTTTCTCAAAGAACCAACACTTTGATTCATTGATTCTTTGTATTGCTCTTTTTGTTTCAATTGTATTGATTTCAGCACTAAATTTGATTATTTCTTGCCTTCTACTCCTTCTAGGTGAGTTTGCTTTTAATTGTTCTAAGGTTTTTCAGCAGAATGCTGTTAGTTCTCTCATGTGGGATTTCTCTAGGCTTTTCATATAGGTATCTAGTGCTATGAATTTTCCTCTTAAGACTGCTTTCATTGTGTCCCACAAGTTTGGGTATGTTGTGGATTCATTTTCATTGAATTGTAGGAAGAATTTAATTTCTTTCTTAATTTCTTCTTTGACCCAGAGGTGGTTCAGGAGAGTGATATTTAGTTTCCATGAGTTGGTAGGCTTTCTGTGATTTTTGATGTTATTGAACTCGAATTTTAGACCCTGGTTTTCTGATATGATACTAGGTATTATTTCCAGTTTTTGTTATCTATTCATATTTGCTTTATGACCAATTATGTGGTCAATTTTTGAGAAAATACCTTGTGGTGCTGAGAAATATCTATGTTCCTTTGAATATGTATGGAAACTTCTATAAATATGTATTAAATCTATTTGCATCATATCCTCTGTTGGACTCCTTATTTCTCTGTTGAGTCTCTGTCTGGTTGACCTATTGAAGGATGAAATTGGGGTACTAAAGTCTCCCACTATTAGAGTGTGAGAACTTATGTGCGATTTGAGCTTTAGAAATGTTTTGTTTACATAGGTAGGTGCCCTTATATTAGGGGCATAAATATTCAGGATTGAAATCTCCTTTTGACCAATTTTTCCTGCGATAAATAAGTCGTGACCATCTTGGTCCCATTTAATTGCTTTTAGCTTCGAGTTTACCTTGTTAGATATTAGAATGGAAACCCCAGCTTGTTTCTTAGGGCCCTTAATTGGAAAATCTTTTCCCAACCCTTTACTCTGAGCCTGCGTCTGTCTCTGTGGTTGAGGTATGTTTCTTCATGCAGCAGAAGTATGGCTTCTGTTTTTGTATCCATCTTGTTAGTGTGTGTCTTTTTATAGATGAGTTGAGTACATTATTATTAAGCGATATTGGTGACCACTGATTGATGTTTCCTGCTATTTTTGGTGGTATCTTATATATATTTCCTTTCTCCGGGCTTTTTTTCTGTGGGATTATTGAATATATGTGGTTTCATGGGTGTATCTGGGATCCTTAGATTGGAGTTTTCCCTCTAATGCTTTCTGGAGGGTTGGATTCATAGATATGTATTATATCAGTGTGACTTAGTAATGAATTATCTTGCTTACTCCATCTATGGTGATTGATAACTTTGCTGTGTATAGTAGTCTAAGTGGGTCACCAAGCTCTTTTAGTGTCTGTATAACTTCTGACCAAGACCTTCTAGCTTTCATAGTTTCCATTTAATAATCAGGTGTTATTCTGATGGGTATGCCTTTATAAGTAAGTTGCCCCCTTTTGCAGCTCTTAAAACTTTTTCTTTGTTCTGTAAGTTTTGTGTCTTGATTATTTTGTGCCAAGTAGACTTTTTTTAGGGTCATATCTATTTGGTGTTTTGTAAGCTTCTTGTATCTTTATAGGCATTTCCTTCTTTAAGTTGGGAAAGTTTTCTTCTATGATTTTATTGAATACATTATCTTTGCCTTTAATTTGGTATTGTTCTCCTTCTTCTATTTCTATTATTCTCAAGTTAGGTCTTTTCATGGTGTGCCAGATTTCCTGAACATTTTGTGTTATGGCTTTTTTGGTTTTAGTATTTTCTTGAATTGATGTATCTATTTATGCTATTGAGTCTTCCACTTCAGAGATTCTGTCTCCCATGTCTTGGATTCTGTTTGTTATGCTTGTATCTGTAGTTCCAGCTCTTTTCTTCACATTTTCTATTTCCATCTTTGCCTCATTTTGTGCCTTTTTTTTTTTTGCTTCTTTTTCAGTTGCTAGTTCCTGCAATGTTTCTTTCATTTTTTGGTTCATCTTTTCTTGGTTTTCTTCCAAGGATTTGTTCATCTCTTCCAATTTTTTGTTTTTATTTTCTTCTGTTTCTCTAAGGGAATTTTCTACATCTTCTTTGAAGGCTTCAATAATCTTCATAAAGGTGTTTTTGCTGTTGTTTCCTTTTCATTGCTCTGTTCAGGTCTTATAATTTTAGAACCACCAATTTCTTCTGGTGTTGCCTAGTTGTTCTTTATATTGTTATATATATTTTGCACTGGAGTCTGGCTTCAGTGGTTTGCAATTAGGCAGCTCCTCCTCAGTTGTGGCAAGAGGCCCTGTGTGTCTCCTGTCTCCTCTGAGCAAGTGTTCTGCTCGATATCTGACTCTGCTCTGGATAGGGGTCTGAATTTCTCATCCTCAGTCCTTCTCTGCTGAAGCAGTTGGAGCTGGGGCCTGGCCATGCAAGGTCCCCTCTTTTAGGTGTGTCTGGAGGAGCCGCTCACAGCCAATCCCTACTCCTTTTTGCTAGGGAGAGCTGAGATCAGACTCTAGGGATTGACCCTGGTCCCTGAGAGAGACTCTCCAGAAGAGTGGTCTGGGTACAGGAATCTGCTCACTTCTGGACAGGATTTGAATTTCCTGTTTTCCTCTTTAATGCTTAAAATTTTCTCCTCTACTTCTTATTGTGAACCCCAAGTATGAGATGAGACTCTGTTCCCATTCTCCCTTAATTCTAATATTAGAGATGTTTTTACCCATATAGTTCAAGATAAAGTATTACATAGAAGTGAGGAGCACTTTTATTCATATTTTAGAGATGTGCTTAACTCATATGCATAAGTAATAATATTTATACAATAGTGCACCCTAGTCTAACTTCTAAATAGTTGTATTATAATTTATTGAGTGTTCAAAAGTTTAATGGTAAAAATCAGAGAAGAGATTATGGGTGCTATTTCATATAACTGTCTGAAACATAAATTCCAGAAAGTAAATAGAATTTAATATAGGGCCTTATCACCTCTAAAGGCCCAGCATGAAGGGGTGATTGCTATATTCAAATAACCCCCTATTTATAACTTATGTAACTGCAGTCAGGTGTAATTGTCTTCATCATTTGTTGGTGGTGAAGAAAGACAAGAGTATGCATGTTTTCTGTCCATTCATCTCTAGAGCTTCTTAACTTCCTTCTGTAATGAACAATTACAATGCCATCTTCTTCCTTCCACCCTGTGAGTCCATATATGCTTGTTTTTAAAGATGAAATTAAAATACAAAAAAACATTTTTAATACAAAATTAGGTCATTTCATGAATGCAAGTTATAAAACATGCTGAAAACTGTAGATAATTTTAATATTTATCATTTATGTCTCTGAAGACTCAATAGTATACTATAAAACTTTAAGAAATATAACCATATCATAAAGAAATTCTCTACAAATTTAATATTTTCACTCATATTATATAAACCAGTGTTTACAATGTTCACAATTCTGTCACAATCTCAACATGAAAAAATAAATTTAAATATATGTGCCTTTTGTACTATCTCTATCATCAGCTGGTTATCTTCCTGTTGTTTTAGGATCTTTATCAAATGTAGAAGAGGCAGAAAGATTTGATTATTTTTCTATTTTTTGAGAAGTCTATTAAGCAAAAATGTAATTTCTTTGTTGTTCTTTGTCTTCTTGTCATTCTGAAAATGGAGTCATTGTTGGACTATATTATTTTATAACTAAACTATATTTTCCTTTCTTATTCTTACTTCTGTTGATTATAACACTGACATCTATCAGACAGCGCAGTGAAAACAGTATAGAGCTTTCCACTGATTAAAGAAAAATCATGTATGGTGATTATAACACTGACATCTATCAGACAGCACAGTGAAAACAGTATAGAGCTTTCTACTGATTAAAGAAAAATCATGTATGGAGAAAAAATAGCATTTATTTGTAACAGATATAAATTCATATTAAACATTATTTTAACTTAAATTTTGATGTCTGCTTGAAATACTCTATAAAACTACACATAAAATTTAATAAATGAAATTAAAAGATTGGATGCTGATTATTTGTCATTCAGAGTTATTAATTGTACATTTGAACCTAGATTTAATTTAAACAGCTCTTTTATTTTTGAGTCTTTTAAAATACAAATATAATTTAGAAAAAATACTTATTTATCATCAAATTTAAATAATATTTTGATATAAATTGAGTCCCACTAAAATCTTTCTAGTATAGAACCTTCTATTTTTTTCCTTTCCTTTGACTTCTATGTCATTCACTATCAGCCCCCTTTAGAAATAATGTAAAAAATTCACATTCGTGAACACCTCAGAAACAGCAACGTTCTGAATTGTGAATGCTGAGCTATATCAGATAACCCTAATGGTGTATTTTATCTAAGCCTGAGAAAATCTTTGTTTTTATTTGTAGTTGTTTCTTTTGTTTTATTTTGTTTGTTTTGGCAAAGAACTACAATTTCTGTTTGACCTCACATACTTTTCTTACAAATCTTTTCTATATAAAAATTCACTCTTCTGGAAAAAAAAAAAAAGTGACCAGATGTGTTGGGAGGGGGAAGAGACCTTGAATAAGGATATACAGGGATGGAAAAAAAAATTCAGAGGGAAAGATGAACACAAAGAAAATATAGGTGTAGCAATCTTATTTGTATGTCTACCCTTGATAAGCCATGCTTATCATTCTTATCCTCTATATAGTTATTGTTAACTCTTCCA